>JAECUM010019697.1:0-66343 GCA_016617855.1 Megalonaias nervosa
GCAAGCAGATATATCTTCTATGGTGGATAGCAGTGCTTGTTTACAAGTAGATTTATCAGTCATTGCAGAGGTAAGGCACATGTATATAGCAGATATACAAATCATTGGTAGGGAAAGAGTTAATTCCCTTTTCCTAAGCAGTGACCCATAGTTAAGGTGGCTCTCTACAGTTTCATATTTTGCATAGGGTTAGAATTTTAAAGAAAAAGAATTCCCCCGGGTTTCCTCACTAGTTATACTGGCTATTTAAAAAAGACCTTGTCTATCTTAGGTATTGTTCAAAGAACTTTTAATTCCCTTCATTTTGGTGTATGATTGATGGGTGTAATATGGGTTATAGAGTATACAGCTTTGCCTTACTCCAGATGTGCACCTTCCAAAAAAGTGCTAGCTCCACTTGGTCATTTTCACTTCCTGAACTTCAGAGGTAAATTGTAAAAAAAAGAGCTGATAACTTTTTTTACATTTTATATGTTTGGTAATTCATTCGTTGCACTTTCAGAAGCTGGTGTTGTCTAGTGTGGCAAAATTCATTTTCCCTATTTTAATAGCTGCTAAGGATAGTGTACTTTAGACAAATTCAGGCTGATTTTTGGAGCACAAGGGAGCAGTCATTTTAGTTAGCAGTGTGCTAAGATCATTTAAAATTTCCAAAAGTACAATATCCAAAGAAATGTCAGTCACATTACATCAAAATAGCATAAAGGTATGCCAACATTCTCTCCACTGTGCATGTTTTAAATGGAAACAACTTCACCTTACATACGTCACTCTCTCAAAAGTACATAATAACTGGTGAGCGCCCCCAGAGATGCTCAACAACCAGCACCAGGTTTGAGCTGATGTTGTACTTCCTCATAATCAGTGACTGGAAATCTGCCACTTTGACATGCTGTGCCATATAGCAGGTGGCTGCAATATGGTATGTGGATCCAGTCAGCCGATCCATCCATTTTGCTGCACGGACCAACTAGATGGTTACTCAGCCATCCATTCATTTGAAAGCCAGACCAAATTGGCCAGCTAGCAAAAGGGCTGTCTGTCCAGCTGATAGCTGAGTTGACTGGCCAAATGACAAACCATGGCGTTTGACTGGCTGCTGATGCAACTGCATTCTCAGTTCTTTTCTTTTCCATGGTAGAGGTCGGATGCTCAGCATTGCCTCCACCTAGTACCTATTCTCCTAATGTTAATGTGATCAGAGTTCATGATCAAATGATAAAGCATATTATTGAGTAAATTATGTTTCTCTGAGAATACTTTGTTGATCACATTGCATTACCATTAAACCTTTTTCTCCAGAAAGTTTTACCTGATAAAATATTTAACCCCCCAACACATACCTACAAATGCAAGCCTCCTTGTTGAGGTATTGCTTCATCTAAAACTGTGTAAATAACCATAGCCACCTAGCTCTGGTAAGGGGAAGGGATGAGAAGAGTTTCATCTGTATGGTAAAGATGAAAAACAATCATCTTTCTGAGATTGCTGGATCCAAGAAATAATGGAGCTTCTTCCTAATGTTAATGTAATGGGCAAATTTTCTCAGAGAAACATAATTTGCTATAAAAATCACTTTTTTCAAATTTTGTGACCCCCCCTTGGTAGGCAGGAGACAAAGAATTGTCACTGAATTTGATTGATGCACTTAAAAGTCTATCAAAATTTTAATAGAAAATATGATATAATTGATGAAGATCATGCATTAACTTCCAGCCATCCATACAGATTTATTTAATGTGCCTTCCAACTCATTTATACTGTTATATCCGGAACAGATGTTAATTTGCTTGAGTGACAAGATGTTCTGTTTTGACATTTGTATCTCATAAACTGTAGCTTGGGGTATCTTGATACGTGGGCTTGAATTCTGATAAGCTTTACAATGCTAAACACATTTGGGTCACAGTAACTCACATTTCTCCCACCTTGGACCCAGGGTGGCAGAGTGGTCTAAGGTGCTCACCTTTACAGATCACTCAACACATCTCACCTCTGTGAATTTGAGTCTCAGTTTGACCAATGTGGGTATATGAGAAAGCTTGCTAATAGCTTTCTTTGGTTTGGTGGCTCTTCCTGGGTTCTTCCTTTGCCAGATTTTTTGTGCTGAAAAATGGTATTAAACCAGACAAAACCAATCACCTAGACCAATTTGATCACTGAGTTCAAATTTTGTCCCTTATAATTTTATGACTATGGGTCCAGGTGATCCAAAAACTAAACTCCAAATATTATTATACTGACATCAGTACATGTGACTGTTCAGTGTAATTTGTAGGAAAGCAAAATTTAAATTCAGGATGCATTGTGTTCGTTAGTGTTGTCCTAACTTTAATTCTATATTTAAGACTAGTTATGTTTCCTTTCTTTTCAGCTGTTGACAGTTTGTCCATCCCCGAATTCCTTAGCGCTGATATACCGTGATAAAGATTCACTGAAATTTGTGAAGCATGTCAATGACAGAATTCATCAAATGCCTGACCGCCAATTCTATGATGTATCAGCTGTATACTATGAATAAATTTATAGTTTTACAATTTCTTTTTTTGTTGTGAATTTCAGTTATTCTAAAAAGGTGCCTGGATCATGTAGTGTTACACACTAGCTTTGACATTTTGAGATCCTAGGTTTGATATCTTGCGCTTTTATGATTATTGGTTAACTATCCATCAGTCCGAGGAAAGGTAAAAACTTAAAAATCAGTGTAGAAAGTGTAGTTGCTGGTTGTTTGGAGTAAATGGAGATTTTTTCAAAGAAAGATCTCTTATTTCCTGTCAAAAAGGATCAAACTGATTTTGTTTTTAATTACACAGTAAACTTTCTTACAGAACAACAAACTCTTGTTTTTATACATGCCTTGAATGAATATCCTAAGTGAAGGGAAATAAATATTTGTAACAAACTTTTATTCTAATCCATTGAGCATTTTTAAAGATGTGACAGAATAATTTAAAAAACTTTCATTTTGAAAGTCTGGACTTTAAAATCACCATAACGGGTACTGTTGTCATGACATTAAGTTGCGTCTGGTCTAAAACAGTATTTTATCAACTGTTACACTGATGTCTTGAGGTTCATTTTGGGACTGTTTAAAAAAAATCTTTCAAAACAATTCACTGGTCAGTCAATTAAAAAAAATCATCCTAAACAGTGATTTTTGTGCAACTTGCATCAAGAACCTGCCGTTTTTTCACTGTGGCAACATAATTGTTAATGATCATTTGGTAAACTTGAAATTTTATAAAAATGCTCATATGAAATCAAATAATATCTTAATTAAATTCAAATTTTCCAACAATTGTCAAAGCTTTAAGTCTCTTTCAACTGACCATCTTGTCACATGACTGGAATGGACTACATCATAGGTACAGACAATTACAGCTTTCACATGACTGTGAAGAGCACACATATATGGCAACTTCCTGTGCATTAGGAAAGTCTTCAGTAGTACATCTGTCGTATGTCCTACATTTGTCATACCCACCAACAGTCTTATTTTCATTTTTCAAAAACCAATACCCTACCCCTATTGAAACAAAACTAATAACAACCATGAACCCAAGGTTACTACTGGAGCTTTTTTTTTTTTATTTAAAAAACCCCAACACCCTACAAGATAATCTTTTTTTTTAAAACACTATATCTTGCATCAGTTCACACGGTCACAAACAGCCATATTTTAATTTCCAGAAATAAACATCCTACCACCATTTTGACTATAAAAATTATATGCAGTTCAGCTCAGTTGGGTCTAGCTATCGTGAAATTAAAGGACTTTTGTAAAGTTGAAAACCTTGTATGAAGCTTTAAAAGGAAAAACATACAGTTTTAGCCATTGTAATTCTTTAATGCAAAATTATGAGCTGTCATTGAAGTTTTCTATTCTTTTGCAACCCAGTCTTGCAGTCATTTTTTTTCATCAAAGAAACTCGAAGACTGTTTATAAAGTATGTTCAGAATATAAATGTTCATGGAAAAATGTGATATTGACTTTGTAACCATAAAACAATGAAGGCATTTTATTCAATGTGGATTAGAGCCAAGTACAATGTGTAAATGTGTTTTTGTAAACATATAGTACCCAGAAACATAACATGGAGTGGACCTATTGTGTAAATGTATTTTATAGTACCCCAAAACATAACATGGAGTGGGTCTGTCATGTAAATGTATTTTGTAGTACCCTAAAACATAAAGAGTGTGTGTTTATTGTGTAAATGTGATTATAGCAACACTACAAGGATATTCCTCTAAATGAGGGTTAAATTTGTGTGCTCAGTCATGCATAGAATTTTGCTCCAAACTCTGTGCTCAGCTGAGCAATAAAATGAACTTACCTGTCTGTAAGAATAGACCTTAACAGTTTTACTCTTGTAGTATTTCTAAGGTCACTCATAGGGGAATATGAGAAGAGATTATATGAAAATATGGATAATTGTTGGTGACTGAAATAACAGATTTTGCTACTGATATTTGAATTATTTGTTTTTCTGCCTGTCTGTATGTGACTGAGAATAAACAAATTCATCTGTACTAAGTGCAATGGTATGTACAAGCATTTCTCAGTATTATTCAAATAAAATAAATAATATGTAATATCAATTTAAGTTTTAGTATTCAGTTTCAGTGAAATCCAACACAGACTTTGTCTTTCCACAATTTGTAACACTACACATGATCATGCTATGATGTTCTGTAACACTACACATAATCATGCTATGTTTTGTAATGTTACACATTATCATGCTATATTTTATAACACAACACATAATCATGCATTAATGTTTTGTAACACTAGACATAATCATGCTATGATATTTTGTAACACTACACATAATCATGCTATGATTTTTTATAACACTACATAATCATGAAATGATGTTTTATAACTATACATAAACATGCTGTATTTTATAACACTACACATAATCATGCTATGATATTTTGTGTGTATGTGTATGTGTGTGTGTGTGTGTGATTTGGATTTTTAACATAGCTTTAACAATTTTTCAGTCATTGATACAATATCTGCAGTGGGGCAGTTTTATTGTGATGTCTAGCACTGGGGCATCATGCCACAGACATGTATCATCATGTCCAACCCAGTCACATTTTCCTGATACCAGTCTGACCAGTCCTAACACAAACCTCTCAACACTGAGCACCAAGCAAGGCAGCTGCTAGTACCATTGTTACAAGTCTTTGGTATGACTTAGCTGGGGCTTGAACCCACGACCTCCTGCATCCAAGATGGACACTCTAACCACTTAGGCCACCAGATCAGTCCCCAGATGTAAGAGGAATGGTGCAATTTAGCAAGAAGGGCATGTTACCATATATGCGGTGTTGAAATAAAAAGAAAATGACCAAAAAAGACAAAATAGCAAGAACTAATTCACTTAAAAATGTAATGAGATGTCTAAACACAAGTGCTCTTATGAATGATTTATTATGTTGCAGGTGCAATGAAAAGGGATAATAAAACAGAATTGAAGTGCATTTCTAACGTTTTAAATGGCTATAACATAAGGACTGTAAAATGGTGTATGGGATACTAAACAAAATAGAAGGAAATAAAATAGAAAAAAAATCTCTGCATCGTTATGGATATATTGAAGTTATTTGTTAATTTGGTTCAAAGCTCAAAAACATATTCTTTGTAGACAAGAAATTTTCTATGTATTACTTGGGGTAAGCTAAGAAAAACATCCAACAGAAAAAAGCAAAGATGCCTTAAGTTCTTAAGCCTGATATCTCCTTTACAATGACAACAGAAACATCATAGTCTTGGATTCTCTCGTACACATTTTATCTAAAATTTCAATAACTTTATCTAGGTATTTGAAAGAACACCATAGCACAATTATGTGTAGTGTTACAAAACATCATAGCATGATTATGTGTAGTGTTACAAAACAGCATGATTATGTATAGTGTTACAAAACATCATAGCATGATTATGTGTAGTTACAAAACATAGCATGATTATAGTATTACAATATATCATAGCATGATTGTGTGTAATGTTACAAAACATCATAGCATGATTATGTATAGTGTTACAATGTATCATAAGCATGATCATGTATAGTGTTAAAAAATATCAGAGCATCTGCCTCTGATGCGGGAGGTCGTTGGTTCAAACCCCGGCCGAGTTATACCAAAGACTTATAAAAATGATACTAACAGCTGCCTTGCTAGGTGCTCAGCATTAAGAGGTGACTTTGCTGTTCTGTTGAATTCATTAGTTTTCTTTTGCGATTCTTCAAGATCGTTATCAAATGCATCACGGTATTACACATACACAAAGCAGTATAAAACCTAAACAAATGCTTCAAATAGTAATACCTAGTTTAGGACCATCAATTATTATTACATGTATTATTATTATTATTCTGTCATCTCTTGCACCATTTGGATCAAATATTTTAAATATAAAATCACTCCCTGAAAATTTGAACTTCATTCAATTAAAATTGCTGCTGTTACCATACCTGGTGCTTTCATTATTGAATGGTAACATGAAATGTGAACTGAAATCCTTCTTTGTTATCATATCTTCTAATAGAGAACTAAAATATTGCCTGCTTTTAAATAATGTTAGTAAATCATCAATATATTTTACAGTTAACTTACAATCTCTTGATTTCTATATCCTTTGGCATCTTTACAAGATGTTTACTTTGCTCTCTTGATTCTTTGATTTTAACATACTGTTCAACAAAGGCAGCAAATTGAAGTTCTAGAGGAAGATGAAGAGCAATAAATAAACAGAAATGAACCATCTGAACAACATGCAAGAGAAGTAGATGCCGCAATAGATGAATATTATGAAAGAATTGGTAATGGACTATCATCAAGATTATGTTAAATTGGACTATATTCTAGACTGTATATTTTGTGATGGACTATCTCTTTTAGACTGTTTATCTTGTAATGGACCGTCTTCTAGACTGTGTGTTGTAATGGACTATATTCTAGACTATGTATGTTGTAATGGACTATCTTCTAGGCTGTATGATGTAATGGACTATCATCTAGACTGTATGTTGTAATGGACTATCTTCTAGGCTGTATGATGTAATGGACTATCATCTAGACTGTATGTTGTAATGGACTATCTTCTAGGTTGTACGATGTAATGGACCATATTCTAGACTCTTCTAGGCTGTATGATGTAATGGACCATCTTCTAGACTGTATGATGTAGTGGACTATCTTCTAGACTATGTTGTAATGGACTATCTTCTAGACTGTATGTTGTAATGGACTATCTTCTAGACTGTATGTTGTAATGGACTATCTTCTAGACTGTATGTTGTAATGGACTATCTTCTAGACTGTATGTTGTAATGGACTATCTTCTAGACTGTATGTTGTAATGGACTATCTTCTAGACTGTATGATGTAATGGACTATCTTCTAGACTATGTTGTAATGGACTATGTTCTAGACTGTGTATGATGTAATAGAATATCTTCTAGACTCTGTATGATGCAATGGAGTATCTTCTAGACTGTGTATGATGTAATAGAATATCTTCTAGACTGTATGATGCAATGGAGTATCTTCTAGACTGTGTATGACGTAATGGACTATCTTCTAGGCTGTGTATGATGCAATGGACTATCTTCTAGACTGGGTATGATGCAATGGAGTATCTTCTAGACTGTGTATGTTGTAATGGAGCATCTTCTAGACTGTGTATGTTGTAATGGAGTATCATCTAGACTGTGTATGTTGTAATGGACTATCTTCTAGACTGTATGATGTAATGGAGTATCATCTAGACTGTATGTTGTAATGGGATACTTGACTGTATATTGATATTGACTATCTTCTAGACTGTGTATGTTGTAATGGACTATCTTCTAAACTGTATGATGTAATGGAGTATCATCTAGACTGTATGTTGTAATGGACTATCTTCTAGACTGTATGATGCAATGGAGTATCTTCTAGACTGTGTATGATGTAATGGACTATCTTCTAGACTGTGTATGATGCAATGGAGTATCTTCTAGACTGTGTATGATGTAATAGACTATCTTCTAGACTGTGTACGATGCAATGGAGTATCTTCTAGACTGTGTATGTTGTAATGGATTATCTTCTAGACTGTGTATGTTGTAATGGACTATCTTCTAGACTGTGTATGTTGTAATGGACTATCTTCTAGACTGTGTATGTTGTAATGGACTATCTTCTAGACTGTATGATGTAATGGAGTATCATCTAGACTGTATGTTGTAATGGGATACTTGACTGTATGTTGATATTGACTATCTTCTAGACTATGTATGTTGTAATGGACAATCTTCTAGGCTATATGATGTAATGGACTATCATCTAGACTGTATGTTGTAATGGACTATCTTCTAGGTTGTATGATGTAATGGACCATCTTCTAGACTCTTCTAGGCTGTATGATGTAATGGACCATCTTCTAGACTGTGTATGTTGTAATGGACTATCTTCTAGACTGTGTATGTTGTAATGGACTATCTTCTAGACTGTGTATGTTGTAATGGAGTATCTTCTAGACTGTATGTTGTAATGGAGTATCTTCTAGACTGTGTATGTTGTAATGGACTATCTTCTAGACTGTGTATGTTGTAATGGACTATCTTCTAGACTGTATGATGTAATGGAGTATCATCTAGACTGTGTGTTGTAATGGGATACTTGACTGTATGTTGATATTGACTATCTTCTAGACTATGTATGTTGTAATGGACTATCTTCTAGACTGTGTATGATGTAATGGACTATCTTCTAGACTGTGTATGTTGTAATGGACTATCTTCTAGACTGTGTATGTTGTAATGGAGTGTCTTCTAGACTGTGATTGTTGTAATGGAGTATCTTCTAGACTGTGTATGTTGTAATGGAGTATCTTCTAGACTGTGTATGTTGTAATGGAGTATCTTCTAGACTGTGTATGTTGTAATAGACTATCTTCTAGACTGTGTATGTTGTAATGGACTATCTTCTAGACTGTGTATGTTGTAATACACTATCTTCTAGACTGTATGTTGTAATGGAGTATCTTCTAGACTGTGTATGTTGTAATGGACTATCTTCTAGACTGTGTATGTTGTAATGGAGTATCTTCTAGACTGTATGTTGTAATGGAGTATCTTCTAGACTGTGTATGTTGTAATGGAGTATCTTCTAGACTGTGTTTGTTGTAATGGACTATCTTCTAGACTGTGTATGTTGTAATAGACTATCTTCTAGACTGTGTTTGTTGTAATGGACTATCTTCTAGACTGTGTATGTTGTAATGGACTATCTTCTAGACTGTGTATGTTGTAATAGACTATCTTCTAGACTGTGTATGTTGTAATGGACTATCTTCTAGACTGTGTATGTTGTAATGGACTATCTTCTAGACTGTGTATGTTGTAATGGACTATGTTCTAGACTGTATGATGTAATGGACTATCTTCTAGACTGTATGTTGTAATGGACTATCTTCTAGACTGTGTATGTTGTGATTGACTATCTTCTAGACTGTGTATGTTGTAATAGACTATCTTCTAGACTGTGTATGTTGTAATAGACTATCTTCTAGACTGTGTATGTTGTAATGGACTTCTAGACTGTGTATGTTGTAATGGACTATCTTCTAGACTGTGTATGTTGTAATGGACTATCTTCTAGACTGTATGATGTAATGGACTATCTTCTAGACTGTATGTTGTAATGGACTATCTTCTAGACTGTGTATGTTGTGATTGACTATCTTCTAGACTGTGTATGTTGTAATAGACTATCTTCTAGACTGTGTATGTTGTAATAGACTATCTTCTAGACTGTGTATGTTGTAATGGACTATCTTCTAGACTGTGTATGTTGTAATAGACTATCTTCTAGACTGTGTATGTTGTAATGGACTATCTTCTAGACTGTATGATGTAATGGAGTATCATGTAGGCTGTGTATGTTGTAATGGACTATCTTCTAGACTGTATGATGTAATGGAGTATCATCTAGACTGTATGTTGTAATGGGATACTTGACTGTATATTGATATTGACTATCTTCTAGACTGTGTATGTTGTAATGGAGTATCTTCTAGACTGTGTATGTTGTAATGGACTATCTTCTAGACTGTGTATGATGTAATGGAGTATCTTCTAGACTGTGTATGATGTAATGGATTGTCTTCTAGACTGTGTATGTTGTAATGGGCTACTTGACTGTATGTTGTGATTGACTATCTTCTAGACTGTATGTTGTAATGGAGTATCTTCTAGACTGTATGTTGTAATGGACTATCTTCTAGACTGTATGTTGTAATGGAGTATCTTCTAGACTGTATGTTGTAATGGAGTATCTTCTAGACTGTATGTTGTAATGGACTATCTTCTAGGCTGTATGTTGTAATGGAGTATCTTCTAGACTGTATGTTGTAATGGACTATCTTCTAGACTGTATGTTGTAATGGAGTATCTTCTAGACTGTGTATATTATAATGGACTACTAGACTGTATATGCTGGAAGAAGAAAGAGATTATAGAGGTTATCAAGATGCAGTGAAAGTAGCAGAAACTGAGTTAGTATCAATGGAATATCAGACCTTAAAGTGATTGACAAACTGATATAAGACATGGAAAATCAGCAAAGAAAACAATAAATTGCAAGAACTGTTGTATCATGCTGAAATTATTGTAGCAGCAGTTGATTTGTTATTTGTAGTTTTAATCAAAGATATAGACATGGAAACAAAAATAAAAAGGGATTTTAGACCAGGTTTATTTTAAGATATAATGTACACAAGGGCCTGCAGCAGTTGTTTGATTCTTTATGGGTTTCATGATCAATTTCTTTTAAATCATAGCCAGGTTCAGTTAGGTGGATTACAAGACTTCCACCATTTGTATCCTTATCTAATAAATTCTTGTGTTCTCATATTTCCTAACAGGTACTTCACAATGTCATTTGTCAAATTGTTGCAGACTATCAGCTGCTGAAATTCTAGTTTTTACCACATCAGGCATTTATTCCAAGACAAATTGTAAATGATGACTTACGCAAATTTTTATTTGAACATACTGTGCTGCATATTTTCATCACCATAACACTTATGTATCATCACCATATCACTTAGGCATCATCACCGTATCACTTAGGTATTTTCACCATATTACTTAGGTATCATCACCATATTACTTAGGTATCATCACCACATCACTCAGGTATCATCACCACATCACTTAGGTATTATCACCATATTACTTAGGTGTCATTGCCAATAGCATAGTTTAACTCAACTTTTGTATCCAAAATTCATTGCTGAAATCAGCTTGAAATGTTTTCATCTTGTTCACCTAAAATTACATTTTCAATAAACATTTTTTTGTCTCGTACAGTTGAAGCTGCAGTAAATGCTCTTTCTTGTGCTTGACCACTCAAAAGACATATCACATGAGATTGGATACTTTGATTTACTCAGGATATTCATTCTTCTGTTATTTTGTTTGTATGTCCTTTAGATTTGGGACATCTAGCATTTGTGTTTGCGTACTGCCTTGGTTAGAGTTTTTTCCAGTACTTATTGCTCTGTATCCCCTTATCTGATTCAATTCATATTTTGAATATAATATCACATACTCTCCTTTTTTCAATAACACTCCTGTCTGTCTGTGGGGTCAAGTGGTCTAGAACTATAATGGGGACTCATTTTGGTTAAAGTTTTGTCCATTACATAGATTTCCATAACCCATTTACCAATTCACTTCATGTCTGGGATACAATGTCATCACCTACTCCATGTCTTTTATTATCACCCCTGCCCCAGTGTTGAATCATGGGGTTCAAAATTCTACTGGAGAAACATTTTAACTAAAGTTTCTGATTAAAGTTTGTTTCTTCATATACTTCCATAATCCTTTCCTACTTTACTTCACATTTCAATATCCCAAACTCCCCTTCTGTAAGTATCACTCCTTCCTCTGAATTCCTCTCCTCATTATGACCATGGGGTAAAAATTATAACGGGAACACATTTTTAGTTTTTGTGCAAGTATTTTCATCAATTACCATCTATACTTGCTTACAAGTCGAGTAAAACTACAAAGAACAAACAAAACTCCTGATCTGCAGGTCTATCTTGTATGTTCTACTTATTACACCTAACAAACTGCACAGACTCAGATCTTCTGGTGCATTATGTGTGGATAGATCTGGATCTGTGTAGTTTGCAGTTCAATGCATCTTATAAGTTAGTATATATGGTAACCCCTTAGCCAATTTACTTCATATTAGGAATATACTGAATATATTACTGTCATCTCATACTCCCCTTCTGTCAGTACCACTGCTGATTCCAGATTCCACTTTTGGGTTTTGATAAAAATGATGGGGACACATTTTGTAAATTTTTTTTCTTGACACATTTTCATGACCATTTCATGTCATGTTTGGAATATATCTTCATATAGTGACCTTAATGTATTCTGCTACTCCTACCCATGGGTGGGGCCCTAGGTCCATATGTAAGTCACCTTGTGGTTCAAATTTTAATCCCATTTTTCCCCGTTTCATTGGGCCAAGAAGCAGGTCACTCTTTGATTCATTTTATTATTATTTTAATGAAGTCTTATTCAATTCATTGCATTCATTCTGAATATGACTGTTCTTACCCATCACCTTGTACCTTTCCTGCTCCTAGGTTAAGACATTAGGTCAAATAATGCAACACTTATTTGGGTATAGTTATATTTTTTTCTTTATCCAATTTACACCATAGTTGAAACATAATAATACCATATACTTCCCTTACATGCAGTGCCCCAGGTGGCTGAGTGCTATAAGGCAGATCACTTACACATCTGATCTATAACTGTGTGAGTTCGATTCGCAGTTCAACCAATACGGGTATGTAAGAAAGATTGCCAGTAAATTTCACACGTGTCAGTGGTTCTTCCTATGGTCTTTCCAGGTTCTTCCCTCACAAATATACTGGCTGCTAATATAGCCCATCATGTGCTGAGAAATGGCATTTAATCCCCACAAAACTAAACCAATCCCTTACTTGCTGTGGCATTCTTGACCTTGGCTAATATCCCAAATTGGGACCATGGGGTTATGCCCTTAGATACACAGAGAGAATGTTTCAAATTCAAACCAAGGGTAAGCAGGCATGAGAAGAGAAGTGATCACATACCTGGGTTCTATTGGATGGCTTGAGTAATCACATACAGTACCTAAGTTTCATTTGGATGGCTGAAAGAGTAATCATAGACTTGGGTTTTATCTGGATGGCTAATGGAATGATCATGTATCTAGGGTTCTATTTAGAGAGCTACAGGAGTGATCACATATCTAGGATGGCAGGAAGGGTGACTGTCACGGAATTGTATAAATCCCTTTATTTATTAAATACATGTACTAGGGTTTCGCTTTTTCGTGTACAATGATACCTGAGGGTGATTGATGTATATTGTACATTATTTCGAAACAGTTCGGTTCATCCTATGCCGCATGTACGATGTGCTTTCAATGGGAAGTGAATACATTTTACTATATGAGCAAAATACATCATTTTTACTATTTGTAAATTTACTGTTTACTATTTCATCGTGTGAATTTACTGTAAATCATTAATCTTTTTCCTTTTACTGTGTAAGATCATTTATTTGTATTCACATTTATGTTGCATTATTAGGTTCCAGTGGATTGTGTTAATTTTGTCCAATATTTGGATCTTATACATGCACGTATTAATCATAATTCTTTTCTCATTCAAGTCATACATCAATAAACATTGTATTTGTATCACCATCAAAAGTGCTGTTATAAATCTGAAATCCAACCCAGTTATCTTGTTACAGTGACAACATGTCTAGATTTTATTTGGATGGCTGGAAAAGTAATCACATACCTAGGTTTTATATGGATGGCGGGAAGTGTGATCACATATCTAAGTTTTATTTGTATCACTATATCTTTCTCACGTTTGTAAATTAAAGGAAAAAAATCTACATCATATTCATCAGCAGCTAAGTACCAACAAATAAATATACTGGTAACATTTTTATAAAAAAAATGGATTGAATGCAAACTGCTGTAATGAGCTTATTTTTCATTTTGATGTAAATACCAGCAAAGAAACTGATATGCAGGAATATTAAAACAATCACAGGGTTTATTTGGAATTCCAACCATATTACATTTTCTCCAAACTAATTGTATGGAAAATATTCTGATTAGAAAAATAATAACTTTTATCAAAAAATAATTGAGCTGAGGCAATGAAAAGAAACAGTAATGACAAAAATAATCAAACAATCCAAACTTCTGTAATTTATTTCTTTCATAACAAAACCAGACAACATAAGCAAAATGGATTAAGAAAATACTAAACAAAGAAAACCAAAATCCTACCCTTTAAATGAATGAAAACCATATTCACTAAAGAATAGCGGGAACACATTTGAAAAGAATAAATGTCAAAATATCTGCAAAATAGAAAAATGCAGACTAATCAAAATGAAAGAGACATACATTCTGAATAAGATAATAGTGTGCAAAAATGACAATATCTGACAACTTTGAGCATTTATCATCACATGCTCTATGTAACATTATTTCCCAAAATACAGGAGCTTAAATTAAAGGACAAAAACATATGAAATGGTCTACAGAGCTGTTTGTGCCCTTACTAAATGATCTATAATGACCTAAAAAGAATTTGTATATGGTAAGGCCAGATTCTGCTGGCCTTACTGTAAAATACACTATATTAAAACAGGAACTGCATTGCCATTAAGTTTTTTCATGTTTAGTAATTTCCCTTTTGTAAGCATTTCATGAATATTTTGCTTGGAAATTCAGCATGTGAAAATAAATATCATACGTGGCTTGCTATGTTCATAATATCTAACAGAAAACTTCACAAAGACTGAATCCTAGGGCTGTACCATCAAACTCAGTCTTCCCATGTACACTAACAAAGAGTTTAATCTGGCAGGCTTAATCTTTGGACTGAACCCTTCAGCTCACATTCATACTTTAGCTTAGCTTAGCAAAAACTCTGAATTCTTGGGCTTTACCTTCAAGCTCACACTCTTCCCTTGAGCACTCACAAACAAATAAACTTGGCAAAGATTCTGAATCCTTGGACAATATTTTCAAGTTCACATTCTTCCCTTGAGCACCAGCAAACAAATGAACTTGGACAAGACTGAATCCTTGAGATGCACCATCAAGTTCACACTCTTCTCTTAAACACTAGCAAACAAATGAACTCTGCAAAGACTGAATCTTTGGGATGGAAGCCTAATGCACACAATCTTCCTTTAGGCTCTAGCAAATAAATCAACTTGGCAAAGCTCTGAATCCCTGGGATATACCCCTAAGCACTAGCAAACAAACTCGGCAAGAATATATGACCCCTAAAATAAATGCTACAGTATCATTGTAGTTAAAGCACTGGGCTCATGACCAGAAGGGTCTGGGTTCAGCTACCATTGGTTCAGTACAGATTAGCTCTCACAGTATGTCTAGGACATGGCACTTTACTCTATTTACCTGGGCACAACATAACACTCAAAGTGTTACTGATTTGTAAATATCTCCCCCTTCTCCCCACCACCACCAAAAACAATGGAGTACTTGACTGTTTGAAACCAATTTCAAATTTTTCAGATTTTGGGGCTTTTTGAATTTAAAAACTGAAAAAGTGAAAAATGTATTTCTGTCAAAACTACTTACAATGAGAAAGATGCTGCATAACATGGATGGCAAAAGGTCATGCAGCCTTGGACCATGAGTTTTAGATTTTTGGATTTTTTTTTCAACACAACATAACTCAGTTACAGCGACTATTTACATTTATGGGATACAATGTTTTTAAAGATTTGACTGGTTGTCACAAATCATGAATCAAAATATGAAAGAAAACATGCTACTATCCAAATTGCCAGTGTCTGTAAGAGTCTGTTTTAAGAATAATAAGTACTGAAAAAACTTAATTTGTGCAGTTACAAAAACAATGCCAATGAAAATAAATATATGAACTGCATCTTGTTTCACACTGTAGGGTATAAAAATATACAATGTTACACATTAGGAAAAACTGAGGTTGCTGTGCTGAATTTGAATTTTTTTTTTAAATCGATTGCCAACAGTTACAAGACTTTTTATTAAGAAATGTGGCCCTTGTATAAATTAGTTAAATGTGAAGAACTGATTGACTGATTATTAAAATGTTAGAATTCTTGTGCTTAAACTTTTAATTAATTTCCATCAAGGAATATAGACCAGTCTGTCAGAGGAACGTAGACTTGCATAAACACAAGTACATCCCATCCATTATCACCAGTCAGATGTGCCAGTGCAATGTCACTGGAAGAGAAAGGGAGTTAATTCAGTTTATTTCAGAGTACTTAGAACATAACACTGCTCCGAGTTAATGAAAGTTTGGCTTATATCTCTAGTAACTGATTAGTCATAGCTTTGAAAACTGGTAAATAACTTAGAATTTAACAAGTGATAACAAGTTTGAAAATCAGGTCTTCCCTTTAATAATATACTGAAAAATGGAATGTTACTGCCTATGGAATCATACCTTATGCTTAATTGTTCCTAAGTATGGTTAGTTCTATAAAAAAGATTTTTAAATACAAACTATTCAAGGCACTTTGTTGAGGATGTGCATAGTCTTGTAGATTTCGTGCAAGATTTAAAAAAATAAGTTGTTTAAAAAAATAATTATGCAGGCAGAACTCCAAAATTGAACGTGATACATGAATACAATTATATCTGAAATTCTTAAACATATGTAAATTTCATTAAGAAAGTTACATTGGAATGTAGAGTATTCATATGTTTTTGATTATTTTTTGTCTTATTATATTGAGACATATAGTACAATAATTATCAGTGAAGACAAACAAAATACATTAGTGATATAGGACAATAATAATTCAACCAAGAATATACACAATACATTAGTGGTACAGTACAATAATAATTAAACCAAGATACACAAATGCATTAGTTACATAGTACAATAATAATTAAACCATGATACACAAATGCATTAGTGATATAGTACAACAATAATTATCCATCAATATATACACAATACATATGTGGCTTTACTGTAAATAACATTTTCAAGTGAAAATCACAGCTGCTATCCTGCCAATCTTAGTGTTTCAAAATGAAATTTTAGTTCTATTTACATCTTCATTTCCTGGTACATAAAATTTACATATAAAACTCAAGAGATAGAACACAAGCCTTATATACCATTCAACTTTCTATAAAAAATTATCTCTGCAAAGATGAAATCTTGCAAGAGGCTATCACATTTATTTATTTTTAAACATCTACATCACCCAGTATGCTTGTTTTTGTGATAAACACTGGCCATTTTAAACTGGTCCTCCTCAAAAAGCCAATTCACAGACCAATATATTTGCAATGTGAAAGAAAAAATCATTAGTCAAGTTTTAAGACCTCTAGATATACAAAAGCAAGCTTGCTGACAAGATTTGATTTCTCCATAAATTCACAAATATTAGGAACTCTGAGAGTTAATCGAAGAAATGTCATTTTTTCTCATTTCTAAAGTATATGTTTTGCTGTGGTAAACTAATACATTCAAAAATGTTTTTCTTGCACACTTTATCAATATAAAAAAAGAGTCCTCTTTCATGCACTCAATAAAACACCTGTTTCATGACAAAATGTTTGATTTACTGGTGATCCAGAAAGTCTTTATAACAATGCCTTCCTTTAATTCTATCAGATTATATAACATCATCAACTTGGAATTATTCATGTGGCAATACAATAATAATGGGAAAAAGAGTGTAACTAGAATAATACATAATTCTGAGGTCCGACTAGAATCATCTGATATTGCACCTCAAACAAACAAATGTAAATAGAATCAAAATAATCAGTGGAATTCATCATTTTCACCTAAACATATTTTTCTTCTCAAAATGCATCTTTGCAGACTGTGATCAAACAGTGATTTCTCCATGACTGACATGCAGAGAGGGAATTTTTACTATATGCATTTTCAAGGTTGGTGGGAGGGGGTGTCCAATTTTTGGGGTGGCAGTTTTATATGAAAACTGTTGGAACAAATGTGTGTTTGATAATAAACTTCTAAAGAATAAAAGACAGACATACAGTTATTATTCACACAGTGGCAACAATTGCATGTTATGACAACGATGCTATGTAGTAAGGCATTAGAAGTGCAGGTAACAGAAGAGATATAACCACCAAATACTGAAAACTACATGTCTACCATTGCACAACCACATCAAGTGCAGTTAGTAAGACATTACTAATAACTATTTCAACTGCAAAATGTCACATAGCAAGCACTTGATTTTGGCAGCTGATCTTGAAATCAAGTAATGTATACATAATCTGGTTGAGTTATCTGATATTACAGGAGGTCAAATGCTTACATAATGCTCACAGCACATTGGGTGCAATTTTCATGAGCTCACTCTAGAATTTAGAATGGGTTCACACAATTGTGTCCAGGAAAAAAACACTGATCAGCTGTGAAAACTTATCTCCCTTATTATTGGCAAAAGTTGTCACACATAATGGAAAGTAGTTGTTTATTATTAAGGCTAATGTACAATTTAGGGCAAAAATATTGCTGTTATAGGAATGTTTTCATCAAAATGGAGATGCATAAAAGTTGCACTCTTAAATGTTAGTTTTTGCCATGTTCACAGTTATGGGACAACGATCCTAGTTAGTTCTGTTTTAATTAAAAAAATTTGGGCAAGAAAAATTTCCTTATTTTCATTGGAATATATATAACCTAACTGAAGAAGATTACACTTTGAAATTCAAACAGCCAAAAATATTATAATTCCTTATTTCCTGTAATTTTTACATTACATACGGTATGGGTTAAAAAATTAAAACAATAATGTGTTTGAAGCTAGCAGAAATGTTTTCATTATCATGCCCAAATTGTTGTTATATATCGTGAAGCCTTGCCATTCTCTGCAGGTCATGCTCTCGGCTATAGGTTGTCTTGATCCAGAAATTTGCAATCCATTTCTCTCCCTTGAAAACGGGGCATCCTCCATGCAGTGTATACAAATCCATATCCCCCATCCATCCAGTGCCTGGATCCACAAAATGGTTGTACCAAAGGACAGCCTTGCCTTCCTCAGCTGTAACACGCAAATTGGCATCTCTACATGTCTTGTACAGATGTCCAATTCTGCTGGCTAAAATATCCTGTCCATAAAATTAAAGAAAATTATTCAAGTGATTTTTATTTTACAAAAATGGCAATCATCTGCCAAGTATACATGCCTGAAGTTAAATCCAACTGCAAACCAGACAGACCTGATCTGTTATTGCAAATACACTGGCAGGTAAGGGTCTATGTAGTTTGTTTTAAGGAATAATACAGAATTGTTTTCCTGTTGCAGGCTTTAAACTAAATCAGTGCAGATATCCCTGATAATTTACACTGTTACAAGTATTTATTAAATTACAGTTATCAGATGTTTTCATCAGTGAATACAAAGAAAAGATGACATGGAACACAAACAAAACAATTACTTTTAAGAAATGCATACCAGCAAATGGTAATGAAAGTAAATAATGTGGGAATTACAAGACTGTGCAAGATACCATGTATAAATGTTGAAATTACAAGACTGTGCAAGATATCATGTATAAATAATGTGGGAGTTACAAGACTGTACAAGATACCATGTATAAATGTTGAAATTACAAGACTGTGCAAGATATCATGTATAAATAATGTTGGAATTAGAAGACTGTGCATGATATCATGTATAAATGATGTGGGAATTATAAGACTGTGCAAGATCTCATGTATAAATAATTTGGGAATTAGAAGACTGTGCAAGAATCAACATAAATTTCTCACATTTCATGATATTTTCATTTTCATTAAGTAATAATATATGAACTAAAATAACGAATCAGATCTTGTTCTCACTGAATACTTACATTTATATAAAAGCATAAATTTTTTGAAAATCTAGTCCAGAACTATGACACAAATACCTTGAATACATGTAGTGGCGCATAGATCTGTGTTACACAGTTGATCTGATGTTCATGTGATCTGCTTTTATCACCATGCCTGGATATAATCAGCAACAAATAAACATACTTTGGTTAAAGCTTAACTGTGTAGTAATATTATTCATATCTGACAATATTTTTAACTTTTCAACCACATACACAAACAATATAGAGAAAGCTAACCTGAAGCTTTCGTCCTCATGCTAAGGACTTCATCAGCAGACTGATTTAATCTCTACTGACTGTTAACATCCACTTTCCCTCATAAATCTTCAAAGTGCAGGTCCTTCTAGCTCATAAGATGCTATCCACAACAGCTTAAATTTTTTCTTGGCAAGACTAAACTGACAAAATACAGGTATGAAGGAGTAGCCCATCCAGGCATAGATGAAACACCTGTGCCCCTAGCTGTTTGAGCATGGTGGGTCTCGGGGGAATTTTCCTGCGAACATCTCTCAATGGATTGAGCAGATCATTCACTGAGGACTGGCACCAGCTGAATAAATTTGCATTTGTAGCCCCTAACTTTTTAAAATTATTTTTTGTACCAAGATTTGGGGAGGGTTAGGCATAGCCACAAAACACCTTCCAAACAAGTGACAATGCATCTACTACCCAAGCTACTGCATCCAGGACTGGTGAGATACAGGGTTAGGCGCATATTTCTTCAAAAATTTTCAAGGTTTTTCAAGGTTCAAAATCATGTTTTTCAAGGTACATTATTAATATTAAAGGATACATAACTGAAACTCTATGTAAACACAAGTCAATACTTCAAACAAGGAACATTTCTTGCAAATTTATTTTAAAAAAGCAAAAAACATGCGGTCAAGAGTATGATCATTGATATCTTTCCCATTAATACTAAACATCCTACATCTGGGCATTAGAATAATGTACAGTGACCGAACAATTTTCATTTTACTCTGTCTACACTACACTATTTACAAAGTCCAAAATATTTTAGAGTGAATTTTTCAGTTCTTATAGCTCGTCATCAAGCTGTTTATCACGAGTTCCAAATTCAGCTATTTTGTCCATGACAATTTTCCTCCAACTATTTGATGTTGTGATAAAGGAAATTTTCCTACGGGTCTCTGCTTTCAATGCACAGTCGTCAGCAGCAGCTGTTGTTGTATCAATGTCTTTTTTAGTACCTGCCTTTCTTCTTCACCCACCCCCATAGAATAAAAAAGATGTAACAAAGATATTTGTTTTTTATATTACTGCTTATTTAAGAACAGAGTATGGATATTTTAAACTATTTCATATTAGATATATTAATATTTCTCTCAGCTGCATTCTATATTTTTAGATTTATCATGTTCTTTGCAATTATTGTCTGTCCCATTCCACTCAATCCAAAACAAGAACCGGATCGAACTAATTTCATAATTAAGACTATATACAGTTTCTATATTAAAACATGAATCTCTGTGTTCACAGACATACCTCTTTCATCATAAACAATTTCATGCTGAAGGATTCTTGTTTTGCCATATTATCCGCTAATGGCAGCGCTGTTACAAGAGCTTGTTTTTTTTCCCAGCTGCATGTGACAGTAGAGCACTCTCTACCACTACACGCAAATTAATATCCTTCTGGCATAATTTGTATTTTACGAAGTGCTCTGACAAAGATCTCATTATCCAAACTTTATATTTTTCTTCATCTAGCCACCGAAGTTGGAATTGGCAGCCAGCCATTTCAAAGCATACAAATGATTTAAACCATGGCTACACCCGGGCTTTGAACAATTGAAGTTCAAAATGTATGACTGCACAGTGGCTAGTTGTGGAAATTTCCATTCTGGCACAAACTTGGCGAGATATTGTTTTGGTTTTTTTTTTTCCTTTTCTTTTTTATTTAAATCTGTAAAATGAAAACTATTTATCAATTCCTTTCGGTTTCAAGAAAATCAAGGCTTTTCAAGGTACCCAGGCAATATTTTTGAATTTTCAAGGTGTTTTCAAGGCCTTGAGGGACAAATTCATTTTTCAAGGCTCTTCAAGGTTTTCAAGGTCCTCTATGGACCCTGGAGATAATGGTGGGCAGTTTGTGGTTCCAACTCATCATAAACAGATCTGTCATCTGGCAGCCCCAAAGTGTACAAATCCATTTCAAGATTGATAGGGTGGACAGATAACTTTGTGTAAAAGGTCTGGTCCCTTCTTGACAATGAATCAGCCAGAACATTAAGTCTGCCTGAATATGTCTTATCTGGGCAGCAGCGTTCATCTGTAAGCACCAGCGGATAAAATCCCAAGCCAGAATTCATAGATCTGGTGATCTCACACCCCACCCCACCCCCCATTTGAGAAGGAAGGTCAACACAACAGTATTTTCCATCTTAACAAGGACTACCTTCCATATAACTGGTCCTTCTGGAAATAAAATGCATTTACTATGGCCATCATTTCTAGAATTTTAATGTGGAAAGGACTTTTGGTCCCCATTCAGAACTGATCATGGTGAAGTTGGGACCGACTGTCCAAGCTGGCATCCATGCAGACCGTAATATCTGGTTGGGATTGTTTTCAGAAGAATTCCTGCTGTAAGCCATTGTTTGCTGTGCCACTGATGGAGGAAGACACTACATCATTCAAGACCATGAATTTATTGACAGAGTGAGCCAGAAAATGATACCAACGGGCTAGCAGGGACAACTAAAAAGGGTGACATGAAAATGGCAGCTGAGGAGTCACAAAAACTCTCTTATCAACATCCACTTCCTGTTGGAACTCAGCTCCACAAGCTTCATAATCTATGTTGCATAAGGGAGGCAAACAGAGTTGAAGTTTGAAAAAAATCCCGTGCCTAGGTGGACAAAATGTTGGTATTGAGTGAGGTCTGACTTTTGTCCCGATGGATTAGAAACCCTACTTGACTCAAGTGGGAAAGATTGTTGCTGCCCTTGTCAAAAAATAAACATACCATGTGGTTTTGGAGACTACTGTTGAGATATCATTCTGTCACTGCTGATGATGTTGACTGGAAGATGACACAGTTGATAATCTTGGTGAAAGCCCATGGGCTGATAGTGTGGCCAAATGAGAGACATTATAAATGGTTCCATGGAAACCAAACTGAAGGAAATTGCACAAGGATGTGTGTACAAAGATGCGAAAGTATGCTCTGACTAAATCTATACTGACTGTAAATTCATCCCGTTTTATCAAACTGATGCTGCTGTCTCCATGTTGAACCTTGGTGCAAGTACGCACTTGTTGAGCTAGCTGAGGCTTATAACTGGTCTATGATTTCCGAAGCCTTGGGTACTAGAAACTGCCAGGAGTACACCCTGGACAGTTCAGTTTGAAAACTATCTCCACTGCCATAAATCTGTAAAATTCCTGCCTCTCCAGATCAGAAAGTGTCATGAAGAAGTGAAAGGGGTCTGATAAATAAAATCAAAAGTCCTTCTGAAACAACCTGAATCTAGCCTTTCATTCTCTGGAGACAGATTGATCCATGTTCTTCAAAAATGAACCAGAGTTGCTGGTGATTGTCTCTTTGTTATGGATGATAGTGGTGATTGTCTCTTTGTTATGGATGATAGTGGTGATTGTCTCTTTGTTATGGATGATAGTGGTGATTGTCTCTGTCTCTTTGTTATGGATGGTAGTGGTGATTGTCTCTTTGTTATGGATGACAAGGTGACTGTCTCTTTGTTATGGATGATAGTGGTGATTGTCTCTTTGTTATGGATGATAGTGGTGATTGTCTCTTTGTTATGGATGATAGTGGTTTGTCTCTTTGTCATGGATGATAGTGGTGATTGTCTCTTTGTTATGGATGATAGTGGTGATTGTCTCTTTGTTATGGATGATAGTGGTGATTGTCTCTTTGTTATGGATGATAGTGGTTTGTCTCTTTGTTATGGATGATAGTGGTGATTGTCTCTTTGTTATGGATGATAGTGGTGTCTGTCTCTTTGTTATGGATGATAAGGTGATTGTCTCTTTGTTATGGATGATAAGGTGATTGTCTCTTTGTTATGGATGATAGTGGTGATTGTCTCTTTGTTATGGATGATAGTGGTGATTGTCTCTTTGTTATGGATGATAGTGGTGATTGTCTCTTTGTTATGGACCATAAGGTGACTGTCTCTTTGTTATGTATGATAGTGGTGATTGTCTCTTTGTTATGGATGATAGTGGTGATTGTCTCTTTGTTATGGATGATAGTGGTGATTGTCTCTTTGTTATGGATGATAGTGGTGATTGTCTCTTTGTTATGGATGATAGTGGTTTGTCTCTGTTATGGATGATAGTGGTGATTGTCTCTTTGTTATGGATGATAGTGGTGATTGTCTCTTTGTTATGGACCATAAGGTGACTGTCTCTTTGTTATGGATGATAGTGGTGACTGTCTCTTTGTCATGGATGATAGTGGTGATTGTCTCTTTGTTATGGATGATAGTGGTGATTGTCTCTTTGTTATGGATGATAGTGGTGAATGTCTCTTTGTTATGGATGATAGTGGTCTCTTTGTTATGGATGATAGTGGTGATTGTCTCTTTGTTATGGATGATAGTGGCGATTGTCTCTTTGTTATGGATGATAGTGGTGATTGTCTCTTTGTTATGGATGATAGTGGTGATTGTCTCTTTGTTATGGATGATAGTGGTGTCTGTCTCTTTGTTATGGATGATAAGGTGATTGTCTCTTTGTTATGGATGATAAGGTGATTGTCTCTTTGTTATGGATGATAGTGGTGATTGTCTCTTTGTTATGGATGATAGTGGTGATTGTCTCTTTGTTATGGATAATAGTGGTGATTGTCTCTTTGTTATGGATGATAATGGTTTACTCAAGATCACTACCTGCTTTTTGGTCAGTCATAAATTGTTGATGAAACCAAATTTAGCATGAAGTAGTGACCAGGTTTTCTACTAACTTGGAGGTGGCATGCAAGACATTTTTATTCACCTTATGAAACAGAGCACTGTTCATATTGACTGCTGCATTGTTTTGTGCAAGGATGACAATTCAGTGGTGAATGTCATTGTGTGAAGTACCAGCATGGCAAGAATGATGCTTTTAGCTGGCTTTCTGAAAAGAAATTGGAACTGCCCAGTCTTGCATTTGATCAATCACGTGGTAAGAGATTTCTTTACCTGTTGCTGACTTTGGAGGAAGATGGAAAAATCGCTGTTCATCTTCATCTTCAAATCCACTGAAGCTGTACAAGCCTGGCTTGCAGGTGAAGGGGGTGGCACATGGAAATTGGCAAAACTCTGTGGATTTTGTCTATGGCCACTGCAGGATTGGCATACAGCAAGTCATCATGATTATCCCTGCACTCGCAATTGGGGTTGCTGTCATTGAACATCCTGTTAATATCAGAGTAAAACAACCTGGTGCAGCGACAAAGCAATGCCATCATCCCTGTGTACAGTTTGATAATTCTTCCGAGAAAAAAGGTCATACAAATTTTAGTTGGTGATTGCATCACAGCTGGAAAGAGCCATGCTATAAAATACCAGAAAGTGTATTGGTCAGTCAGCTTGGCTATCAGCTGTATAGATGGCCTGGCTAAAGGATGGTCAGTTGGTTCTGCTTTTGGCTGGATGAATGGATTGGCTATGGGATGGTCATTTGGTTCTACTCTTGGGTGGATGAATGGACTGGTTAAAGGATTGTCAGTTGGATCTGCTCTTGGCTGGCTGGCTGGCCTGGCTACAGGATGGCCAATTGGTTCTGCTCTTGGTTGGATGGACAGCCCAGCTGTTGACTAGACAGCCAGCTCAGTAACTGCCTTGTTGGTCTGTGTGGCAAAAAGGATGGACTGGCAAACTGGAACCCCATATAGCTCCACATATGAAGGTGCGATTCTCAGTCAATAATTGTGGATACTGTCAACCAGCTGGAATGACATTGTTCAGCCTTGACTGTATGCAAAATTGATTATGCACATCTGAAAAATACCCCAGACACCTGGACTTACAGGCCCTAAAGTCAAGCTCAGACATGTTGGGGGACTTACGCCCACTGGGCAGTCAAGAAAAGGGAGGACAGTCTCCTATAGGCTCCTATAAGCTCCAAGCTGTCACTGTAAAAGTAAGAGGGATGGTGGGGAACAGATACACTTAAGGTCAGAAACTGTTGCTGCTTCTTATTCTAGTTACATATCTCACTCTAACAATGCCTGTGAATACTGTGTGGGTGGCAACTTCGTAATCCTTGTTCTTCCATCTACAGCTAACCTGATGTAATGGTTGCTGTGGGCATTGGATACATCAAATTTTGTTGGGAGGGTGAGGACATCATCAGAGTGTCCACCACTATGCAGGCAAGCGATGACATCTCCTAATGCAAACTTAGTATGTCAGAGTCTGTAACTCTGGACTTGTTACAGCTTGCTTTGATCTCAAGTCACGTTATTGTGGACCACATTGTTTCCAACCATGATGAACATTAGACGTAAATTTTCATGAACACTTGCTACACACTATGCATGTCCTCAGTTGACTTGGATCTCTTGACAGGTTCCATCAAATTTTTTAAAGTTTAGGATGCAAAAATTTCCAAGAAAAAATGAAAGTGTTCACCTGTACAAATAATCACAGCTAAACATTTCACAAGCTAAAATAAATCAGCTGTGTGAAAACAACCAACAATGGGTATACCTTGTTGGAGTACAAGGTCTGAAAAAAATAACATAAATGAGAGAAAATCACAGAAATGTCAAATAATTACACAAAAATAATTATTGCAACATGTAGTAAATACCTTTACAATCAATACTATACCGAACTGCTGTTGGCTGGTCAACATTCCACAAGATAAACTTAGATTCTGAGAGAGGTATGAGAATGTATGGCGTATCAAGCAAAAGGTAAAACTAATAACCAAAGCCACTTAGCAGTGTGGAGGGGAGGTAAGGGGATGGGTTGGGTAGTGTATCTTCCCTTGGCTTATATGGTATATGGATGGGGAAAATGAAATTTGTCATCTTCTGTGATTGCTACAATTGAGAGGTAGCAGATCTTCTTCCTGACATTAATGTCATTGGGGAATGTACCAAGGAGAAATCACATACACATACAAGGTAGGTAGATAATGGATGATGCTGTCTTGATTTAATATGCACTCACAAACAATCACAGAATTAAATAATTCACTTAAACGATGGAAAGCAGAGTTATGCTGGATGAAATCCATAAATACCACTCAGAAAAACAATGTACGTAGATGACGGATGAGTCTATTCCAACTCTGTGTTTGTTCACAATCAATCATGAAATTAAACAATTCAGCTACGATACAAGTGCATGCTGGAAGAAATCAATAGAAAGAAATAAATAAAAATCACACAAATGCATGAATACAGAAATGACGGTACTAGACGACTACAATAATTTCAGCTTGACAGTTTGCAACTCATGGAGACTTCAAAAGAACGATTTAAAATGGTAGCATATTTATCATTATACATGTATATTATCGATTATATAAAGACATTTTGAGAAAAAGATCGCATTAACAACAGATCAAGAGTATCAGGCAAAACAATGCTAACATACTGTACACAAACATGTAGTAAATGTGTACCATAGGACAGCACCCGATTCCTGAAGAATTATATATATATATATATATACACACACACACACACATATATTTCGCTCCATGGCCCCACAAACAAAGATGACCCAGGGACAAGCATGCTTTTGAGAGAAGAATAGTATGTGTTTCCAACCACCAAGTAAAATACTGTAGTATCATCAATTTTCGTGGGGGACCAATTTTTGTGGTTTTCATTGTTGCCCCGAACCACGAATTTAAATCTCCAACAAAAAATGAACCACATAGGATGATGACCCCTCCCCTGTTTTCTCTTAGTGTTTCATTCCTAGAGATTAACACAGCTACTAGTATTTTATAAATCAAGGTCAATACTGTAATCTGGTAATTAAATATTAGCTTTTACATGTGTTTGTTTTATTTTTTATTATAACCTTTTGAAACAAGAATTATAAATCATTTTATATTGTTTCAATGTACACATTCAATAAGGTATCCGATAGCTGTAATTTTACAATCACTGCCTTAAATCGATGTGAGGTAAGGATAGAGAGAAAGTAGAGAAAAAGCATAAAGTATTCAAACAATAGTAATACTGAAAATGAAAGAAAAAATAATACAAAATAACAGTATATGAAAATTAAATTTAACAGTTATTCAAATCAATCCTTCATTCGAGTACAACTGTTGTTGAAACATTTAAATCCTTCTGAAAGCACATTTCATTTTATCCATGCATTTTTAATCCAAAAGAACAACAATCCTGTAAAATACTGTAACTATTTCTTGAAACACTATTATTAATGAAACACTATGTATATACACCAATTACAACCGAGTATTAAAGCTCACACTTCACAGACTTTTGGACAAAGCCACTGTATCAACATCCTGTCAATCAAGTCTCATGGTACTCACAAATGCTTCTCAGGTAAATAATCCCCAAATTGCTGAATTAAACAAGTCCAGCTTTCTCAAAACCACTGATAATTAGGTCTGATCTTTCACTCACTGTCGCGTGAGCTGCAATTATCCATTCAGCGTGAATTGGCTTGATTAATGAGGTTGCAAGGTTTACTAATACTGTGCACTGATTGTCACCAGTAATATCTTTTTCCGTCATGGTGTCCATGGCTTGTTTAGCATACCACTCGTGGAAGTGTGACTTTAATTCTTCTTTGTACTCTTTATTTACTATCAAGTCTAGGGGTTGAAGTCAGTCTGTACAAGAGGCTGGCACAAACAAAGGAGTGATTCCACCGTCTTTAAATTTAGTTAGCATCTTTGCACTTTGGTGGGCTCTAAACAAATCAAATATTGCCACTGCTTGCTGACTGCACTGCGCAAGGGGCAGCCAGTCACATGTTTTGTTCACATATGGAATGATAACATTATCCACATAATGTATCATAGATTTTTCGTTACTCCAGTGTGAGCCTGTTTGAGTCACATCCCAGTGGTCAGGGAAAACTACACCCTTAGGCAGGCATCTGTGAGTCTTCCCTGCATAAATGACTTGTGGGGGCAGGAGAGTTTTGAATTTTGTTATTGTGAGTAAAATTGTAATCTCTCCTCTTGTCATCAAGTGTGGAAACTGACACATGCTTAGATCCACGGGCTTCCATCGTCCAGTTGCCACCTGGCACCAGCTGGCACCTGGTCTGATCCCAATTTATTATAAGACAGTCTGGAATATTGTGCTGTTTCTTTGTTAACTTTCTCCAAGAACGTTTTCTTAATGTCTTCAAAATCCATACAGTGGTCTCACTGATCATACAACTCAGATCACTAATGAATTTGCGGGCTGCCTTGGCAACACCATTATCGATGGAGTATCTGGCTATCTTTGCCCGAATTTCCTCGTTATAACTGTTATACTCTCCTTGCTTTCTTTTCTAGGACAGTGACTGAAGCAGGGGTTCTACTGTGTCATTAGCTGCCTGGTAAGCAAGCGCCTGCGCAATGTTCGCAGCTTCTGACAGGTTAGGAAGTCCAGGAACTGAGGGGGGTCTAAGTTGAATTTTACCACTCTTAAGCCACTGTCTTTATGCCACGATTGTCAGAAAGTACTGATGGTGCAACTTGATGGACAGTGGTTTAAGTAAGAGATCATTCATATGTACTTTAATAACCAATTGGCCTAATGTTGTTGGCTGCATCGGCTTCCTTTGATGTTGAGCACTCAAATGAAAACATGGCGAAAGTGATTAATCTTGACAGGTGTTTTATTTGTGCTCAAAGAGATGGAAGTATTGTTTTAGTGTTGTTGGCTGTGTTGGCTTCGACTGATGTCATTCGCTTGGTCGAAAACACGGTATAAATATTGAACTTGCCAGGTCTTTGATTTGTGCTCATACAGGTGGTAGTATTGTTTTAAACATTAAAGTGACCATTTTTGCATCAGCATAGTTTTATTCTTTTCTGTTCTTTATTTCAGGTATTTGTACAGGTTAAACCATGATATTAAATACCTACTAATATGCAAACTTTGACAGGCAAAACCACAATATTAAGAACCCATGAAAATGCCTTCCTTTTTTTTTAACAAAACCACGAAAATTGAGCCCAACGAAAATAAATGATACAACAGTAGGTGAGGGATTTACAAGTACTGAAAGATCTTTTGTCAAGCTGTCAGTGGACTCCTGCCCCCCCCCATTTATTGCCCTATCAGAGGGCATAACAACCTGAATGTTCAGTGTCTCATTGTCTGCAACAGGAAATGCTGTTTCTCCTCCTTCTTCAACATCATTCAGGTAAAACAGAATCGTCATGTACCTGATAGAAAAAAAACAACGGAGAACATATCAGCAATTTTGTAAATACAACTATTTTTTATATCTTTTATTCAAAAATACACTGGAATAAACACTGCAAATATTGGTAATTTTTATAAATACAACTTATTTTTATGTACTTAAAGTATATTAGTACATGACTGAATACTTCAATATACTATACTGAATATCGATACCAGTTTTCCTCTAAAATGGTCCACAAGTCTGTATAGTGTGTAATGGTTACATCAACAGACTGGCCAAAGTTGCATCTTTTGTCTGCAGTTTGCAGAATTTTAGTCTTTTATGATGACTCGCAACAGAATTTGCAATTAAAAAAATATAATTCTAAGAAAGTGTGGATTCACCATAGACAACTTACAAATTAATTCTTTTAAGCAATTCCCCAAAAGCCCTCTAAACTTTGTCTAGAGTACTTGGAATGACAACATCATGCGTTCTTACGAAATGAAGTAAATATAAACTTTCTGTATAGAAGCAACCATATCTTGACTGTGGAATTAGGTCCTGGCTTTCATATTCTTTGTTGATTTATCTTTATCCTAATGAGCCCTTGAATGAATTGGATTCAAAGCATTTCTCATCATCATTCAAACACTTAATGGCCCTTGAATGCCCACTCCTCTTTGTTTTCCAGCCAAATTTCCTCTGTTTAAGGCCATGCTGAGCAAACTGTAGTTAGTGGGACCCATTGTGTATCAACACAAGTTTCTCTATTTAAGACTGCACTATGCAATGCACTCATTGGCTCTATTTAAGACTGCCCTATGCAATGCACTCATCAGCTCTATTTAAGAATGCCATATGCAATGCACTCATTGACTCTATTTAAGAATGCCCTATGCAATGCACTCATTGACTCTATTTAAGAAAGCCCTATGCAATGCACTCATTGACTCTATTTAAGAATGCCCTACGCAATGCGCTCATTGACTCTAGTTAATAACTGCAATTAACTATTTCCCAAATGGTTAAGTTGTCACACGTCATATAAGTGGTCATGCCCTTACTATGATGACATCATCAAGTGTCCCTATAACAGAGACACTGCTAGGATTTTATCTCATTGTAGGGGCTCCCCCACTGTCATCAAAATAAGGGTGGAGACCAAAAAAGGATGGGGGTGGAGGAAACAGCCATAGTTCAATATTTATCTAACACTTCAATATCTGTCTCTCTTTCATCTTGCTCCACTCTGTAAGAGCTCTGTTGAGATCAAACTCTTTAAAAGATATCACCTCAAATTCTATAAGCATCAATCTGTTGATTGCTTCTGTTCAGATTGTAATCTGTTCCTTATCTGTGTATAAATATTGTTCTGTGCCAAGAACCATCCTTTCAGTCTGCTGTCTGAAGAACCATATAAATAACTAGCTTAGCCAGCTTGAATAAGATGGGAAATTGATCTTTATAAATGTTATGTACAATTTTCCACAGCTCACGTGGATTACCTTTCGGACGCTTATGCTCCAAAATAAGATTTTTCACTGACATAAACTCTGCCAAAGTTTCACTTTCCTGGTTCAGAACTTTACTGAATCCTATGTCAGATTTCTTATCTGTTCCATAATGTTGTATTAGGGTTTTTAGGTACATCAAGGCCATAGTCTGTTCCATAATACTGTATTAGGGTTTTTAGGTACTTCAAAGCCATAGTCTGTTCCATAATACTGTATTAGGGTTTTTAGGTACATCAAGGCCATAGTCTGTTCCATAATACTGTATTAGGGTTTTTAGGTACTTCAAGGCCATAGTCTGTTCCATAATACTGTATTAGGGTTTTTAGGTACTTCAAGGCCATAGTCTGTTCCATAATACTGTATTAGGGTTTTTAGGTACTTCAAGGCCATAGTCTGCTTGTTCAGACAGAAGCATTTTGATCAAAGAAATATTTTAACTTCTTAAATTCATTTTTTATTCTTATTTACTCAATTTATCTTAACCAAATATAGGGCTCTATAGTTTGAAGCACATGATCCTGCAGTGCAAAATTTGTTTGAGAAATGACAATGCATTCCATTTTTAAAATGTCTGTATTTTATGTTGTCTTGGTATTCTGCCTGTTCTATATTTACATGGTTAGTTGAATATTTCTTTCAAACTTTTCAAGGTTTTTCAAGGTTTAAAATCATGTTATTCAAGGTTCATTCTTACATTAATTTTAATGGATACATAAATAAAACTGTATGTAAATACAAGTTAATACTAACTATTACTTCATACTAGAAACATTTCTTGCGAACTTAAAAAAAAGAAAAAAATGAAGTCAAGATTATGATCATTGATATCATTCCCAAATACTAAACATCCTACATCTGGGCATTAGAATAATGTACAGTCACTGAACTATGTTCATTTTACTCTGTCTACACTAAACTATTTACAAAGTCCAAAATGTTTTAGAGTGAATTTTTCAGTTCTTGTAGCTTGTCATCAAGCTGTTTTTCAAGAGCTCTGAGTTCAGCGATTTTGTCCTTAACACTTTTCCTCAAACTCTTTGATGTCGTGATAACGGAAATTTTCCGATGGGTCTCTGCTTTCAATGCATAGTCATCATCAGCAGCTGTCATTGTCTCAATGTCTTTTTCAGTACCTGCCTTTCTTCTTCACCCACCCCCATAACACACAAATAAGTAACAAAGATATTTGTTTTTTGGTATTATCACTTATTTAAAAACAGCATATGGATATTTAACTATTTCATATTAGATATATTTATTATTTCTCTCAGCTTAGCTGTAGTCTACATTTTTAGATTCATCATGTTCATTGCACCTAATGTCTGTCCTATTTTCACTCATTCAAAATATAGAACCGGATCAAACTAATTTCATAATAAGAACTATATACAAATTACTATTTTAAAACTTGAATCTCTGTGTTCACATACTTCTTTCATCAAAAATGATTTCATGTTGAAGGCTTCTTGTTTTGCCATATTAGCTGCCATTATGAGAGCTTGGTGGTTTTTTTTCCAGCTGCATGTGACTGTAGAGCAATCTCTCCCATTGCATGCAAATCAGTATCCTTCTGGCATAACGCATTTTGCAAAGCTCTCTGAGGAAGATCTCATAATCCAAACTTTATATTTTTCTTCATCTAGACACCTAGGTTAGAATCAGCAGCCAGCCATTTCAAAGTGTACAAATGATTCAAATTTAACCGCGCCTACATTCGGGCTTTGTACAATTGGAAGTTCAAAATGTATGATTGCACAGTGGCCAGTTGTGGGAATTTCCCTTCTGGTACAAACTTAGCAAGTGATCTTTTTTTCCTGTTTTTTTAATTTAAATCTGTAAAATGTAAACTATTTATTAATTCCTTTCGGTTTCAAGAAAATCAAGGCTTTTCAAGGTACTCAGACAATACTTTGAATTTTCAAGGAGTTTTCAAGGCCTTGAGGGACAAATTCATTTTTCAAGGCTTTTCAAGGTTTTCAAGGTTCCCTACAGACTCTGTATTTAATTTCAAAATACTGCTGACAGGGTTGTTGATCTGCATGCCATCTATTTTTGTCCATCCTGCATGTATGCCGAACTCGTATTAAACACTTATTGGACTCAAAATTACTCAGTGGTGTCCCCATTAACACTTTCTCAGCACTAATAATTGGATATAATTCATAACTTTAGAAATCACTGTCATCATCACTATCATCATCATCGGCCAGTATTTGCCCAACAAAATCATCACCTGAAGACGAACCCACACTGGAAATCAGCCATTTTGGGATTGAATGTAGCCTGTATTTTAAACATGCATTAGGTCAACTTCCTTGATACAAGGCTTCAACTATGACAATGCTTGTTACAGGGCCCAAAGTGCCAATTAAATTTAGTTTAACAACCATTCACATCAAGCTGAGGAGTCCAGACATGTGAACAGTTGCCTACCAGAAAAATTAATGATGTTGTGAAGAGTGCTACCAAACTTCTACTGGTGTGATTTATCTTGTGACAAGCTCTATAACACTGAATGGTTAAAAAAAATTGTTTACTGCACAGAGTACATTTTGATATATGCAACTTTAAACTAATTTGCGGGTGTTCTCACACATCATTACATTCCAAGTGTACAAATTCTTACACATTTTGCACAATTTGTACAATCGCGTGCCCTGGCAGCATTTTTCTATAATACCAATGGTAGAAGTACAAACTCCAACAGTTCTTTAATGTTTCAAAAACATTCCACTGCTATACTGCTTTGGCATGAGGCTCACCCAAGTACCATATGGTCCCAAAAAAAGCCATTTACCTGCAGCTCTTACACCTGCCTTGATTTGGTTTTCCTGTTTCACAACATGGGGCATCATGGCCTCTCTCAGAGGAGTCCCAATGGGCATTGTAGTGACCCTTGACCCCATAACTGACAACCTGTAAGATATTGAGGATTAAAAACATGTACATTTCTCAAATCAATGCATTTACAGTTACAAAACTATCTTTGTCAAAGGTCAATCCCGATATAAGGTAAAAGTGGACATTACTCCATCAAGAGTTTGTTTGAAAATGATAAAAATCTAGATCTTCTCAATGTAAAATATCATACCAGATTTGGTGTGTTCTCAATGTAATATGTCATACCAAATTTGGCGTGTTCTCAATGTAAAATGTCATACCAGATTTGGTGTGTTCTCAATGCAAAATGCATACCAATTCTCAATGTAAAATGTCATACCAGATTTGGCGTGGTCTCAGTGTAATATGTCATACCAGATTTGGCATGTTCTCAATGTAAAATGTCCTACTAGATTTGGCGTGTTCTCAATGTAAAATGTCATACCAGATTTGGCGTGTTCTCAATGTAAAATGTCATACCAGATTTGGCGTGTTCTCAATGTAATATGTCATACAAGATTTGGTGTGTTCTCAATGTAAAATGTCAAACCTGATTTGGCATGCTCTCAATGTAAAATGTCATACCAGATCTGGCATGTTCTCAATGTAAAATGTCATACCAGATTTGGCGTGTTCACAATTTAAAATGTCATACCAGATTCAGCGTGTTCTCAATGTAAAATGTCATACCAGATTTGGTGTGTTCTCAATGTAAAATGTCATACCAATTCTCAATGTAAAATGTCATAACAGATTTGGCGTGTTCTCAATGTAAAATGTCATACCAGATTTGGCATTAAAATGTCATACCAGATATGGTGTGTTCTCAATGTAAAATGTCATACCAGATTTGGTGTGTTCTCAATCTAAAATGTCATACCAGATCTGGCATGTTCTCAATTTAAAATGTCATACCAGATTTGGTGTGTTCTCAATGTAAAATGTCATACCAGATTTGGCGTGTTCTCAACGTAAAAAGTCATACCAGATTTGCCGTTAAAATGTCATACCAGATTTGGTGTGTTCTCAATGTAAAATGTCATACAAGATTTGGCATGTTCTCAATGTAAAATGTCATACCAGGTTTAGTGTTAAAATGTCATACCAGATTTGGTGTGTTCTCAATGTAAAATGTCATACCAGATTTGGCGTGTTCTCAACGTAAAATATCACACCCGATTTGGTGTGTTCTCAATGTAAAATGTCATACCAGATTTGGCATGTTCTCAATATAAAATGTCATACCAGATTGTAAAATGTCATACCAGATTTGGCGTGTTTTCAATGCAAAATGTCATACCAGATTTGGTGTGTTCTCAATGTAAAATATCATACTAGATTTGGTATGTTCTCAATGTAAAATGTCATACCAGATTTGGCGTGGTCTCAATGTAATATGTCATACCAGATTTGGCATGTTCTCAATGTAAAATGTCATGCTAGATTTGGCGTGTTCTGAATGTAAAATGTCATACCAGATTTGGCGTGTTCTCAATGTAAAATGTCATACCAGATTTGGCGTGTTCTCAATGTAATATGTCATACAAGATTTGGTGTGTTCTCAATGTAAAATGTCAAACCTGATTTGGCATGCTCTCAATGTAAAATGTCATACCAGATTTGGCGTGTTCTCAATGTAAAATGTCATACCAGATTTGGTGTGTTCTCAATGTAAAATGTCATACCAGATTTGGCGTGTTCTCAACGTAAAACGTCATACCAGATTTGCCGTTAAAATGTCATACCAGATTTGGTGTGTTCTCAACGTAAAATGTCATACAAGATTTGGCATGTTCTCAATGTAAAATGTCATACCAGGTTTAGTGTTAAAATGTCATACCAGATTTGGCGTGTTCTCAACGTAAAATATCACACCCGATTTGGTGTGTTCTCAATGTAAAATGTCATACCAGATTTGGCATGTTCTCAATATAAAATGTCATACCAGATTGTAAAATGTCATACCAGATTTGGTGTGTTCTCAACGTAAAATGTCATACAAGATTTGGCATGTTCTCAATGTAAAATGTCATACCAGGTTTAGTGTTAAAATGTCATACCAGATTTGGCGTGTTCTCAACGTAAAATATCACACCCGATTTGGTGTGTTCTCAATGTAAAATGTCATACCAGATTTGGCATGTTCTCAATGTAAAATGTCATACCAGATTTGGTGTGTTCTCAATGCAAAATATCATACCAGATTTGGTGTGTTCTCAATTTAAAATGTCATACCAGATTTGGTGTGTTCTCAATGTAAAATGTCATACCAGATCTGGCATGTTCTCGATGTAAAATGTCATACCAGGTTTGGCGTGTTCTCAATGCAAAATGTCATACCAGATTTGACGTGTTCTCAATGTAAAATGTCATACCAGATTTGGCATTAAAATGTCATACCAGATATGGTGTGTTCTCAATGTAAAATGTCATACCAGACTTGGTGTGTTCTCAATGTAAATTGTCATACCAGATTTGGCGTGTTCTCAATGTAAAATGTCATACCAGATTTGGCATCTTCTCAATGTAAAATGTCATACCAGATTTGGTGTGTTCTCAATATAAAATGTCATACCAGATTTGGTGTGTTCTCAATGCAAAATGTCATACCAGATTTGGTGTGTTCTCAATGTAAAATGTCATACCAGATTTGGTGTGTTCTCAATCTAAAATGTCATACCAGAATTGGCATGTTCTCAATGTAAAATGTCATACCAGATTTGGTGTGTTCTCAATGTAAAATGTCATACCAGATCTGGCATGTTCTCAATGTAAAACGTCATACCAGATTTGCCGTTAAAATGTCATAACAGATTTGGTGTGTTCTCAATGTAAAATGTCATACCAGATTTGGCATGTTCTCAATGTAAAATGTCACACCAGATTTGGTGTGTTCTCAATGCAAAATGTCATACCAGATTTGGTGTGTTCTCAATGTAAAATGTCATACCAGGTTTGGCGTGTTCTCAATGCAAAATGTCATACCAGATTTGGTGTGTTCTCAATCTAAAATGTCATACCAGATTTGGTGTGTTCTCAATTTAAAATGTCATACCAGATTTGGCATGTTCTCAATGTAAAATGTCATACCAGATTTGGTGTGTTCTCAATGTAAAATGTCATACCAGATCTGGCATGTTCTCAATGTAAAATGTCATAGCAGATTTGGCGTGTTCTCAATGTAAAATGTCATACCAGATTCGGTGTGTTCTCAATGTAAAATGTCATACCAGATTTGGCGTGTTCTCAATGTAAAACGTCATACCAGATTTGCCGTTAAAATGTCATAACAGATTTGGTGTGTTCTCAATGTAAAATGTCATACCAGATTTGGCATGTTCTCAATGCAAAATGTCATACCAGATTTGGTGTGTTCTCTATGTAAAATGTCATACCAGATTTGATGTGTTCTCAATGCAAAATGTCATACCAGATTTCGTGTGTTCTCAATGTAAAATGTCATACCAGATCTGGCATGTTCTCGATGTAAAATGTCATACCAGGTTTGGCGTGTTCTCAATGCAAAATGTCATATCAGATTTGGCGTGTTCTCAATGTAAAATGTCATACCAGATTTGGCATTAAAATGTCATACCAGATTTGGTGTGTTCTCAATGTAAAATGTCATACCAGATTTGGTGTGTTCTCAATGTAAAATGTCATACCAGATTTGGCGTGTTATCAATTTAAAATGTCATACCAGATTTGGCATGTTCTCAATGTAAAATGTCATACCAGATTTGGTGTGTTCTCAATATAAAATGTCATACCAGATTTGGTGTGTTCTCAATGCAAAATATCATACCAGATTTGGTGTGTTCTCAATGCAAAATGTCATACCAGATTTGGTGTGTTCTCAATGTAAAATGTGATACCAGATTTGGTGTCTTCTCAATGTAAAATGTGATACCAGATTTGGTGTGTTCTCAATGTAAAATGTCATACCAGGTTTGGCGTGTTCTCAATGCAAAATGTCATACCAGATTTGGCGTGTTCTCAATGTAAAATGTCATACCAGATTTGGCATTAAAATGTCATACCAGATATGGTGTGTTCTCAATGTAAAATGTCATACCAGATTTGGTGTGTTCTCAATCTAAAATGTCATACCAGATTTGGCATGTTCTCAATTTAAAATGTCATACCAGATTTGGTGTGTTCTCAATGTAAAATGTCATACCAGATTGGGTATGTTCTCAATGTAAAATTTCATAGCAGATTTGGCGTGTTCTCAATGTAAAATGTCATACCAGATTTGGTGTGTTCTCAATGTAAAATGTCATACCAGATTTGGCGTGTTCTCAATGTAAAACGTCATACCAGATTTGCCGTTAAAATGTCATACCAGATTTGGTGTGTTCTCAATGTAAAATGTCACACCAGATTTGGCATGTTCTCAATGCAAAATGTCATACCAGATTTGGCATTAAAATGTCATACCAGATTTGGTGTGTTCTCAATGTAAAATGTCATACCAGATTTGACATCTTCTCAATGCAAAATGTCATACCAGATTTGGTGTGTTCTCAATGTAAAATGTCATACCAGATCTGGCATGTTCTCGATGTAAAATGTCATACCAGGTTTGGCGTGTTCTCAATGCAAAATGTCATACCAGATTTGGCATGTTCTCAATGTAAAATGTCATACCAGATTTGGCATTAAAATGTCATACCAGATATGGTGTGTTCTCAATGTAAAATGTCATACCAGATTTGGTGTGTTCTCAATGTAAAATGTCATACCAGATTTGGTGTGTTCTCAATGTAAAATATCATACCAGATTTGGTGTGTTCTCAATGTAAAATGTCATACCAGATTTGGTGTGTTCTCAATGTAAAATTCTCAATGTAAAATGTCATACCAGATTTGGTGTGTTCTCAATGTAAAATGTGATACCAGATTTGGTGTGTTCTCAATGTAAAATGTCATACCAGATTTGGTGTGTTCTCAATGTAAAATGTCATACCAGATCTGGCGTGTTCTCAATGCAAAATGTCATACCAGATTTGGCATGTTCTCAATGCAAAATGTCATACCAGATTTGGCATGTTCTCAAAGTAAAATGCCATACCAGATTTGGCGTGTTCTCAACGTAAAATGTCTTACCAGATTTGGTGTTAAAATGTCATACCAGATTTGGTGTGTTCTCAATGTAAAATGTCATACCAGATTTGGCGTGTTCTCAATGTAAAATGTCATACCAGATTCGGTGTGTTCTAAATGGAATATGTCATACCAGATTTGGCGTGTTCTCAATGTAAAATGTCATACCAGATTTGGCATGTTCTCAATGTAAAATGTCATATCAGATATGGTGTGTTCTCAGTGTAATATGTCATACCAGATTTGGTTTGTTCTCAATGTAAAATGTCATACCAGATTTGGCGTTAAAATGTCATACCAGATTTGGTGTGTTCTCAACATAAAATGTCATACCAGATTTGGCATTAAATTGTCATACCAGATTTGGTGTGTTCTCAATGTAAAATGTCATACCAGATTTGGCATCTTCTCAATGCAAAATGTCATACCAGATTTGGTGTGTTCTCAGTGTAAAATGTCATACCAGATTTGGCATGTTCTCAATGTAAAATGTCATGGCATGTTCTCAATGCAAAATGTCATACCAGATTTGGCGTGTTCTCAATGTAAAATGTCATACCAGATTTGACATCTTCTCAATGCAAAATGTCATACCAGATTTGGCGTGTTCTCAATGTAAAATGTCATACCAGATTTGGCAGGTTCTCAATGTAAAATGTCATACCAGATTTGGCATGTTCTCAATGTAAAATGTCATACCAGATTTGGCGTGTTCTGAATGTAAAATGTCATACCAGATTTGGTGTGAATTGATCAATTAAGTTCTTGAAAAATCTATCAACAGAAACTAAATTCACTAATGTCACATGATGGGATGGGACGGAAAGGGGTAAAAATATATGCCTGTTCAACATCTATGGTAGGGGCATAAATAGAGTGCCTACAGTATACATCCTTGCTTTATAGTTCTCCTATAAAATGAAGTCATGTATACTGAAAGCATTAAAAGAACTCATGTATAGTGAAAGCATTAAACTAAGTCATGTACACTGAAACCATTGCATGAAGTCAAATATACTGAAAGCATTAAACTAAGTCATGTGCACTGAAAGCATTACATCAGGTCATGTACACTGAAAGCATTACATGAAGTCATTTACACTGGAAGCATTGCATGAAGTCATGTATACTGAAAGCATTACATGAAGCAATGTACAATGAAAGCATTAAATTAAGTCATTTTCACTGAAAGTATTACATGAAGTCATGCACACTGAAAGCATTAAACTAAGTCATGTACACTGAAAGCATTACATGAAGTCATGCACACTGGAAGCATTACATGAAGTCATGTCCACTGAAAGCATTAAATGAAGTCATGTACACTGAAAGCATTACATGAAGTCATGTATACTGAAAGCATTACATGAAGTCATTTACACTGAAAGCATTAAATACATGCACACTGAAAGCATTACATGAAGTCATGTCCACAGAAAGCATTAAATGAAGGCAAGTACACTGAAAGCATTAAATGAAGTTATGTACACAGAAAGCATTACATGAAGTCATGTGTACTGAAAGCATTAATGACATGCACACTGAAAGCATTACATGAAGTCATGTGCACTGAAAGCATTAATGACATGCAGACTGAAAGCATTATATAAAGTTGTGTACACTGAAAGCATTAAATGAAGGCATGTACACTGAAAGCATTAAATGAAGTTATGTACACTGAAAGCATTACATGAAGTCATGTGCAATGAAAGCATTAATGACATGCACACTGAAAGCATTACATGAAGTCATGTACACTGAATAAGCAAAAAATGAAGACATGCACACTGAAAGCATTAAATGAATACATGTACACTGAAAGCATTAAATGAATACATGCACACTGAAAGCATTAAATGAATACATGTACACTGAAAGCATTAAATGAATACATGCACACTGAAAGCATTACATGAAGACATGCACACTGAAAGCATTAAATGAATACATGTACACTGAAAGCATTAAATGAAGTCAGGTACACTGAAAGTTTTAAATGAGTCTCATATTACTGATGCATGTTGAGAATTTTTTACAAATAAAACAGAAATCCTACCACAAAAAACAGTGACCAGTGCTACTGATGACAATGTTACATACACATCATTGAGATGGACAAGGTCAATTAAAAACAACTGTGACCAATGCTAATGATGACACTGTTAGCTGCACATCACCAAGATGGACAAAGTCAACCGCACACAAAAACACAGTGACAGTACTAATGACGACAATGTTACCTGCACATCACTGAGATGGACTAGCTCAAGGGGCAGGCCTGCTAGTTCAGACACCCTGTAAGAGAAAAATTAATTTTCAGAAACGTGATAGACAATTTTCAAGATCCAAATTAATCTGTTTTAATGGCAAGAATTTGTTTAAAATTGTGACTCTTTTAAAAATCATTCATATATCCCTCTATTGAAATACATCTATGATATCATTTTTGTATGGATTTTAAGATTTATTCAAGACTGTGAGAAGCCAACTAACAGTACACTTATATTTATCATATCAGATCTGCAAAAATTCCAATGAGTTTATTTTTGGAAGGACAAAACTGTTCCATACAGAACATAAGACTGATTGTTTTATAGACTTGATTCTTCTCAACTGACTTTTGAAATATATATTGAATTGTTTATGTATTCACAAATAAAGATTTTCAAAGTTTAATTTTTTAAAAGAAATTTTAGAACGATATAATATAGTGTGATTGAAAGACTGACCAAACATTATTTTGGTCAACTCTGCCCATAATTCCACCTATGCAACAGAAACTGCACTTCATACGAAAAAATCCAGGTATTTTATCAGCCTGTAAAATGTCTTAACCAGTCTGTAAACTTTCCAAAACAGAATGTACACTGTCCTAACCAGGCTGTACACTGTCCTAACCAGGTTGTACACTGTCCTAACCAGGCTGTACAAGTCCTAATCAGACTGTACACTGTCCTAATCAGGTTGTACACTGTCATAACCAGGCTCTATGATATATGAAAGCTAGACATGACAGACAATAAGACATACCTGGCTTGAACTTGTCTAAAAATATTGTCATCAGTGTGTTTGTTAGGGTAGAGCCAGGCTTGGTGACTGTAGCGAGAATGCTTTTCTGGATGTTGCGATATTAACTTGTTCAGGTACTGCTGTAATTGAACTGGTCTCACAGCTTGAATCTCCTCCCGGGATACAAAATCTGGTATGAGAGAATTTCAATTGGCAAAAGACAATTACAGGGTGATCACACATAATTTGCAAAATATCCTTATTTTTGTCCACAGTTGTAGAACATTATCTGCATTTACAGATCCATAAAGAAATGAGTAAAAGTAACACAATAACTCAAGCTCCTACTATATTATTAAAGCTTGCTGAATAAGTATTATGTATGCATAATACTTAAATCTTTTGGGGCAGTGAGGGTATGTCTTTTCATGGAGGATGAGGATGGTGGGATGCTATACTATCACAGTGATACATCAGCCCAATTCTCACATTTGATCGCTTAAAATGTGGACACAGCTATATAAACCTTGTATGACACTACAAACCAAAATGGAGTCAAACCATGTACATCCACTAAAAACTGTAATTGAAAAAGTATGTATTTTATATTGGTACACCATCTTTTTTTACTTCGTGCAATTTTTTTTTTTTTTTACATGCATCAATTGTACATGAGTAAACCATAATTATTTGATCCCCCCCAAAAATGCCAGTCCTTAACAGACATAAATGTTTAGGATAAAATGTAACACACGCATCATAAAATATGCACACAGGAACAGGATGAAAATATACTGAGCCATGGTAAGGATCACTATTCAATTCACAAAAGGGTTGGGAATCTAGCCAAAGGGTGTCAGTGTTCTCCCTAGGACTACTGACCATCAAGGTCCTGATACGCTTTTATTCAGCCATGATGCTTTTGCACCTATCAATATGTTATGCACCAGTGCCACTGAGCATATATGTTTCTCTCAATCCTTTAAAAATTATTCTGTTAAATAAACAGTCCTAATTCCAAGCCCTATCACTTGAATGACACCTTATCACCATTTGGGTATATAATTAACATAACATGGGATAATTAACAGCTCATTCTGCTGTTATGTTTTTGTACCTGGCTTGACCCAATTGCCAGAAATTATATATCACCCTTGATCATTTAAAAAAACAAGTGCAAAAATTAAATAAATGTTAAGTTAAACATTTTAATTTGGATCTTGGCCAAAAATTCAGCACTTTGAGATTATCTGTCTGAATAACCACATGAATCACCAAATCAAAATCCACGCAAAAGAATCCATACATGTCATCAACCTGTATTTATCATGTATCACCAACTTTATAGGTAAATCACGTCACATGTTACTGTATTCATAACATATCACTATGATTTTAGAAAACTTGAAGGAATTTCTTTTAATAGCAAAAACATATGCCTCCCACTCTTTACCAAACAGTAAGTGTCATTCTGTGGCAATATTACTTGATGGAAAGAAAAAAAAAAGAAAAAAGTGAATACAATCATATTTTCTTATAAGTGTCAGATAGAAAGTCCTTGACTTTTAAGGAGGTTGACATCTTGGATTTAAAAACATAAAACACAACTAGATTTGTGTTTGTAAATCTTGCAGAGCAAGAAAAAAAAAAAGGGAAGTCAAAAGTAACTACTACCACCTCCAGTAAAATGTATAAATTGTTTCAAATGTGTGCATGAAAATTCAATCAATTATTGACATATAAATACAAACATGCAAGCCAAATTTCACTCTGTATCTCGAGTGGATTTCAGCTGAACTGTGCTAAGAAGGCTTTTGTAAAAAAAAAAAAAAAAAAAAAAAAAAAAAAAGAAAGGTTTAAAAACATGTAAACCCCCCTCCAACCCAAAATTCTCTTTGTCTCATAAAATTCATATTCATTAGTGTCATTACATTAAGGCTGTGACATAACTAGCAATGTCATATTGTAATGCCATATGCCAATGTGACACAGTAATGTTACATAGCATTATCACTTAGGAATGTCACCTGACAATTCCACATAGCAACATCATCTAGCAATGACTCATATGAATGTCACCTGGCAACACCATAGAAATGCCACATAGCAATGTTATATAGTAATGCCTCATAGGAATGTTACCTGGCAATGCCACACAGCAATATCAAGTAATGCAAAGATTTAAAGGCTTTTTCAAATCTATGTGTAGATAAAATTTTATTTCAAATATATAGGGACTCATGGTAGATAGCCAATGTTAACTGAGTTACCCACTTAAAATAAATATAATTATTATTACTAAAATCAGGATGCATACTTACTATCCCCATTAGGATCCATACTGAGCTCATTGTACCTGTGAAAATAACAGAACATCCATGTTCACATGCTCTTCAGGTCAGTGTTGCACAATGCCAAATCTGTACTATTGAACTGATCCCTATTTCAATTTCCCTGCTATAATCCAACTGTGGGCATGCAATTACCAACAAGATCATCAAGAGTGTCAACACTCAGTCTGTATGGCTGCCTTATTTGGATTAAATTCTAGCACAAAAGTCTGCACACTTTTCTATTAAAAGCACTCATTTTTTAGGTTGCAGTTTTCATGCTTTCACACTGACAAAGTGAGTAGTGCTCTCTCAAGCAATAACACCAAGATGTACTTATTGTTAGATTAATACTTATTATTGTCTTATTTAGGCATATACAAGCATACCAATTTTTTAATTTTTTTATACAAAATCAAGCCACTTTACTGAGAAGATGATCTTTGAAATTTGCTGCACTACTGTTCACTAAATGGATTAAGTTGCCCTTCTCTACTCCCATTTAACCAGCCAACTGTAAGCAGTATAGCCTTCTGGCAGCGAGCTGTAAGACGGTAAGTCTGCAACACCTCTGCTGATTATCTGACAAACAATGTTTAACTTACCGGTAGACCTTTTGAAGTTTAGTCAGTGACAGCTGTAATGACTGTCTGACAAGGAAACAATCTGTAAACTAGACTGTAATGACTTTCGAATTTTTCTTCTTTAAGACGTCTATTACACAGTTTCATGGATAAACAATCAAAGACAATTTTGATATAATGATTTTTTAAAAAATATCCAACGATCAATGTCTGATTGTTCTGAACATATGTTGCTCAAACCTCTGAACCGCTGGACGTGTCAAACAAATAAAAGGATTTCAGGAACCCTGGAATGCAGCTAGTTCATGTGAAAAACAGACAACAGCTTCATTAATTGGACAGTCTCTATCCCTTTAGCAGTAATCTGTCAATATCAATACAGCTTGCAAGCTTATCAACAAAAATTTGTGAATTGCTCTATTTATGGAATTTAAAGAGATTTGTGAGGATTTCAGAAAGAGATATAAGAACAAAGAATATAGATATTGATGCTTTAATGGAGTGAGAGAAATCATTAAATCAACAAAGGAACGTTTTTTTTGAAGAACCATACTTTTGGTTGTTATCAAGACAGGAGTCTATATATAGCAAATTACCAAATTGCTTTAAATTAGATTTTAAGAAAAAAAACTATAAAAACAACCAAAACTGTTAACTTACTTAAAGTGTATCCTGCTATCACATAATATAAATTTAGCAAATAAAATAGGCAATAACTTACATCTCCTTCAAATCTTCCTCCTCTAGATAAATATCAAAGCCATTCTGAAGTGTCTCAAGCATCTGTAATGACACAGAAAATGTAAATGCCTTGAGAATGGGAACATGGATATCCTGCAATTTTGTTTCTCTTATGTCCCTCATATCTCCACCCCTGTGCATACCCTAGGCATAATTTTTTGTTAGGAAAATGTAACAAATACGCCTACTTTTCTTTAGTGTATGTCTATTACGTCTATGTTTGCTCTATCAACTGCCAAATGTCATTACTGACCAGAAAATCTGTAAGATAGCCATTTATTTAGCAACAAATCTGTCAATCAAAACATTCAAGGTTTTTGTGATGGTCTACCAAGTTGCAATGTACAACAACTGCTTTTGAAGCACATTTTCAAGGTTAAATGGCACATCTATGGCAATGATTTATTTCAAGGTTGAATTCATGATAAAAAGGACTAGATTATGCAAATGAAAATGAATTATTTAATCAATGAATTATTAATGTGAAAATAAAAAAGTATTTAACAAATAATGGGAATTACTGTAATAAATTATTGTGGATACAGTGTGAACACTAACGTTTAATGAGTGCTTGATCCAGATTAAAAAATTCCAAAGTGAAACTAATTTCATGTAAACCAGATATTGAAATATATTTTTGTTTTCATGAGTTACTCAAACACATGATACATTTTTAACAGAAAATTTAAGTGTCCAAGGAAAGATAACAGTACAGTGCAATCTGCAAAGTTCAAGTCATAAATGTGTCAAAGCAAATAAAATTATCTCAGTTTAGTACTATTAGTACATTAAGTGCCATCAACTATTCTCCTTTGTCCTTTTAAAATGTCCCCCAAATTTGGAGGCCTGGGGCACACAGTTGACCCATGCTTGGGATCCAAGCTGCAACCATGTTAAATCCGACAGTAAATATAGCCTGATGCTGACAAAAATACTGAACCATTTCAAATTTGTGTACTATCACATAAAGTTAAACCAAGGACATCAGGGCCTCCACCTCATGCCCCCAGTCAGGGCCTTAACCAAAAACCATACCAAACTGTTTGATGCTGCTACTGCAAGCGGAAAAGTGACAGCTATATATCACTTCCCAACACATGTAATGTAGGCTAAAAAAAAATTGGTTTCAAACTCAATGCACAAAAAAGACTTGTTTTACAGAAGATATGGATTCCTGCTGGATATGAAAATGAGAGAAAGAACATAGCATGATTAAGTATATTCCTGAGATTGTTCTAGCAGATAAATGACCAGTTCAATCTGACAATCTGGAAAATAAAATAGATTTCTTTGTTAGATTGATTTGACTTCTTCTGTACTCACAAGCTTTTCTGCCTCATACAAAAATCTATTTGAAGGGGAATGCAGAAGACAGAAGAATAATTGGCATCCACGTACAGCCTAGTACAGTTTGAAAAGTTTGACTTTATCTCATATAAGCCTAAAGTCAGAGAAATCCCAAGTGTATACCAAGCCTTCATTCAGCAAACTGGCTGAAATCAAATGCGCATATATCAAGTATGATTATTAATGATGCAAGTACTTTTGCCATCTTTCTCCATTATCACAAAAACCAGCCATGGCAGTGGGGGATTCTTATTTTTTAATATTGTGTTCAGGACTGACATATTCTGGATCTTTTCTCCTGTTATGTGAACTTCAAAATGAACCTGCCAAAATAGATTCCATACTGAATTTCATACCTCACTTAAGTTAATCCGCTTATCGAAATCTCGATCCATCAGCTGGAATTGTTTGATTTTCTCTCCCCCTGTTTGCTCGGTGATGCTCCTTTTCAGTCCCACTTTTTTAGCAAGCTCTACCAAATGCTGGCATTCCACAGAATTTAAAAAATTGGGGACCTCTAATGGCAAAATATATAAATGGTGACTTTTGTGTTTTACATCATGGAAACACAAGTAGATTATTTAGTGTTACAGCAATAAGAGTAAAGTGCCTTACCCAAGGACACCACAGCAGCTGACCCTGGCTGGTCCGATGGTAAGATTCGAACCATACATCCTTTGGTTGTAAGCCTGGCATGCTAACCACTGAACCACCATGGCTCCTTATGAATGTTCATATTACCTATATTCCATATTACATCATTCAAATACAAGATGTTATCATTGGATGTCATTTCAAGTGATTCATGATAATAAATCAAACAGCACTATCATGACATCATTGACTTTTATATGATATCATGATGGTAAATTCTTGGCATCTCTAACTTGAAATAGCATATTAATTAATCTGAAATAAAACAATTTTCAAAGGTTTCCTCTAAATCAGGTTATTAAACAATTATAAACTTTGTTTCAGTGGAAATGAAGCTTTGTGACCCAGTAAATGCATCATATTGACCTCTGCAGCATTCAGTATGAACTTTACTGGTTCATAAAGTCTCTTATTCCCTTTAATAGCTGCTCATTAATTGCAATTTACACTGCTTTTGAACCAAAATGGGTTTTGGTTTGGTTTATAGCATAGCAAGAAAAGAAGTAGGTTATTAAGTGCCAGGCAACTGGAGTAAAGCACCTTGCCCAAGGACACAACATGGTAGCTAACCCCAGCTGTTCTAATGGTAAAACACAAACACTACATGTATGTACCTCGACAGTGGACACCATTTACATAGATTTCAAAGTTGGTACTAGTTATGATTCAAATTTAAATATAATCTGTATATAGTCCCACTTTTAAATAAGTTCAGCTTGAACCAACAAATTTCACAGGGCCCTAGAGATTCATTATAAACAGACCCAACTGTATATCAATGTAATTCTTATTGCTATTTAATAGGTACACAATGCGGAAAGTGTAGATCAGTGGTTTTATACAGGTGTATGCATTACCATGGGGACGCAAAAATTATGTAGATAAAAATCACATTTTTCTAGTAATTATGCTTCTCTGAGCATACTAACTCAATCACATTAACATTAGGAATATAGGCCTGCTACTTCCCGAATCCAGCCATACTAAAGGATGAAATTTGTCTTTTCCATCTAGATCTTATAGACAAAAAGGGTAACAACTTGCCCTTTACCTCCCCTTGCCACCATGCTGTCCCTAGTATTAAGCTGAATGACATACCATCAAGGATGCTAACACAGGGTGGGTGAGAGGGATTTTTAAGTACTATGATTGGGTAAGTATAATTTACAAGACAAATTTGCATTCTCCTCTGAACATGTTCCCCAATTACATTAACATTATGAGAGAAAGTAATAGGTGGATTGAATGCTGAGCTCCCTAACTATACCTCAGGTATCCTTCTATAGAAGGTTGGATTCCCTATGTGAACAATAACCAGCTCTCTAACTTGAAGCAACTCAGCCTATGGTCACATGACCCATAACCACTATATCAGGCTAAGATGATTATTGAAATCTTCTTATCGCCAAAAATTCACTTACGAATCCAGTGAAGCCAAGGGGCTATGTTGGTTTTAGTGGGGTCTGGTGGCTGTCAGGGCAACTACCACTGGACCCACCAAGTAGAGGTTTCTTCTGCAAAACTAAAACACTGATAAATACTCGAGAAAAGATGTCTTAGATTAAAACACTGAAACTGAATGTGAGACTTGCACTTTACATTCATGAGTGGAATTCCTCATGCGGTGACTCTGTTATTTGCCATGACTTGTCTCTGTGCTTCAAGCAGTGCTTGAGGGGCATGGACCAGATCTTGTATGGCCGACGCTCTTGACTACTGTGTAGATGAGAGGGAGTTTATGATGACACTCGACTACACGCTGATTTTAACAGATTCTTGGCTACAAAGTCTGGATGTATCATGAGGATCACCAAACCATCCAATCTGAACTGAAGATAGTTCAGGTCGACTAAAAGGGGATGTAACTTGCTCAGCTGCATGACAAAGCCAAAGCTATAGCAGCCTCAGTGAGGTCTGGGCTAATGGCTCAAATTTATCTGAATTGAGCTATGTTAAGAACCAGGACAGATTTCATTTTGGAAATGGGGAGATTTTGGCCTATTCAAATCAAAATTTGTTTGTAGGTCTGATAGATAATTATCATGATCCATATTCCTTCTGCCAGGATGCATGAATAAATCAGATATCATGTTGCAGTAACATTTGATAACAACTGAGGCTAACTATAACTCCTTGTAGAGCTAGCAAAAAATGTTGGTCAATTGAGAGAATGAGGCACTCAAAGGGATGATGTTACCAATTCTGCACCAGTCACTCAAAACATACTAGTTTCCCTCATAAGACAACAGTGGCAGGTCTTCTTGCTTTTCAGATTCTTTCCATGATGGAAGGTCCAAATTCTTTTTCAATGCTTTCCTGACAAGAGCCAGGCATAAAGGACAATATCGTCCAGACAGAGATGGAACACCTGCAACCGTGTTTGAGATTTAGTTTGGTCAGAATCTTCCTGGTAAGGTCTATCATTAGATCAAGCAGATCACTGACCCAGGACCCAGGACTTGTCCAACTGGACAAGGGCTATCAAAATTATCTTGCAATTTTACCCCATATCTTCTGTAATATTTTCAGTAATAAGACCATGGTGGGCTAGGCAAGGCCCATAACCCCTCCCAACCAATTGACTTTGATCTAAGTTGGCAGCAACAATAAAGAAACTGCCAAACCAGCACCCACAGGTCAGGAAATTTTGTGGCAATGTTTATGGAGGTAAGTCACCACTGCAGAGTTGTCTGACATAATCAAGACTGATTTCCAGCTGAGTCGGTCCTTTCAGAACCGATGGGCACAGGTTGGTTGAGTTAGGCTGGAAAAGGCAAACAAGGTCATATGTAATCAGCGTTTATTAAGGCAGCCGAGCAAGATCAAATCCACTGCTACGCTGAATAACCCAAGTCAATGATCCATATGATATGGACATGCGAGTGTGTACAAGACTGAAATTGGCTATCAATGCCATATGGAGATAATTCCAAAGGTATAAAAGATCATTTCTGCCCAAGAGAAGACTAAAACTTACCATATGTTTCATGGAGGATATCATCCATTTATGTCACCACTGCTGAAGAGTAAGTCAGCAGAGGAAGTCAACCAGAACAGGGTGACAACACAATCCATAATTCTGGTAAAGACCCAGTGGCCTCATGTTTATACCGATTGGGAGAACTTGAAACTTGTTAATTTTGTTATGGTAAGCAAACAGAAGAAATTTTTGCAATGCAGTGTAAATAAGGACATATGCATTGGTCAGATTGATACTCATGGCATACCCATCCCTTCGGGTGGGGAATCATATCGATCTCACTATCTCCATCTTGAACCTCAGCTGCAGAATGATTTGGTTGAGGTGACTCATGATCAGCCTCAACTTACTGTTGGCCTTTCTCATAAGGAACAGCCATGATCAGAACCCCTGAGATTGTAGTTTCTCAATGAGTGACAGTGTCTTCTCTTGAAGAATATCATCTTTCGCCCAATCGGATAGCACAGCTATTAAAATGGGAGAGGAAGAAAAAGAGGTTGGATAAAAAAATCTGAAGCTCCTATGAACTTTCTTGGATCACCCATTTACTTTGCAGAAATAAGTTGCTCAATTGTGATTGAAACTGCAGGAGTCTGATGCCCAACAGAATACTGTCTGTTGGTGGGGGTGGTAAATCAGCTGCAAAAGACTGGAGGCTTGGGGGTGGCAAAACTAGGTTTCTTATCTTCTTTGTAAGGTTGCCTCCCAGACTGTTTCATCTCTTGTCTGCTGGCATACACTTGGCATAAGCTTGAAATCTGAATGCATTTGAGATGTAAAAGATCCCTTCTCCTTGGCTTGCCTACTATTCCTCCATTGTGGCCAGGACAGTTGGGTTTTAAGCAAAGACGTAGATGGTGTGGTGAGTTGGAGGGGTAGTTCTTGCACTGCCTGCCTCTGAACTTTTTAAATTTGCACTAACCACTCAAACAGTAATGGCATGCCAAACTGAGTAATCCTTAACAATACAGCACGATGTGACTTTGGTGATGTGGACCACAAACACGTGTCATGATGCATCAGGTTGAGATTGGCAGAGAAATTCAATGCATTTGCCATTCAGTGGTGAGGTGCCCTGTTAGCAACTTCTATGTGTGGTGACTGGCTGATTTTTCCACCAGTCAATGAGGCCAAATCCAACATTGATGATGTGGCAATAATGTTCCTAATCAGTTTTGATGTGGCAAGAAACACATTCTTACCTACCTTAGGAAAAAGTGGTTTAAACATGTTAATTGCAACTAATTTTTTTTCTAAAACTGGGAAATAAGTATGCTATGCAGTGGAATGTGTTCTGAACCAACATAATGAAAATGTTGCTGGTGCTGGCTCTCAGATAAAAAAAAGCTGTAGTATTCCTGGATCACAGATACATCCAGATAGTCTATAATTATTCTGTTTGAATTTGGCTGACTGGGGAAGCTGATGGAAGGATGGAGACTCTTCCTAATTGTCAATGGTCAACAACAATTTGACCTGACAGTCATGTGTGGAGGGCTGTATAGAAATGAAGCTTAAAAACAAGTGACACCTAGTGGTGGCAAGGGGAGGTAATGGTTAAATGTTAATACCCTTTGTTAATATGATATAGACAGAAGACAAGTTTTCATCTCTTAGTAGGGCTGGATTCGGGGCAAAGTAGGCTTATGTTCTTAATGTTAATGTGATCAGGGAACATATTCAAAGGCAAAACACCTTCTGCACTTTGTATTATCAACACAACTGATCCATGCACTTAACTCCGACTTCATGGACAATGTAGCACTCAAAACAGTGTGGGAGTTTAGTTCACATGGTTGACAATTTCATACACATGGTAACTCTATAATCAGCAATTTTATATTTTGTCCCCATGCTTTTCTGGAGTGATATTGTAACATCTTCTATCTGTAACTCAATCTCCTCCTAAACCACTGGCTGGAAATTAATTAAACTCACTATATAGCTAGGGCAAGTATTAATCATCTGCACAACAAGGGTAATTTTTTTTTTTTTTTACCTCTGTCCTAATGTCCCTGGGTTAGAGGTCCAATTTACAAAACTCCACTGTGATTTTTATAATACAAACCAAATTTAAAGTTTCATTGAAATAAGATTAGAAATACTGACTCCAGTGATAACAAGCAATTGTTGATGGATGGAGTGGCAACAGATGACAGATAACAGACAAAGCATGACAGATGCAGTGCCATAGTGTAAGTTTCCTTGACCTTACAGCCAGGTAAGCAAAAAACTGATTGATGACTTTCGGAGATGTGTGCAAGAGAAGGCACATTTTGCACTAGGCCGATTTCCAGGGATTGCAATCGCTAGTGAAAAACGCATACGTCAATATGAATTTCTGTGTAGCAGTAGTGATTTAAAGATGGCTGTCATGGTTAGCCATGTTGAATGTCAGAATATCAAAATTTTCATTTAAGGAAAACTATACATCATAAGGAGTCTTCTGGTGAAAACCCCATGTCAGTATGGCTTTCCATTTAGGAGAAGTAGCGATAACAAGATTTTCAAGATGACTGCCATGGTACCCTCAATTTGCACCATTTTCATTTAAGACCAACTCATAAGAAGTCTTTTCATGAAAAGCCCAAGTTCATAAGACCATGCATTCAGGAGCAGTAGTGATAATAAGATTTGAGGAGTGCCGCTATTGAGACTGTACCAGATGTCCAAGTGGCACCATTTTAATTTAGGACCAACTAGACCATGGGATAGATGTGTGTGTAAAGTTTCATGGCCATCCTCCAAGCAGCTTGGGAGGAGAAGAGATAACAAACATCTGCTAATGGATGGATAGACCATGGACAATAGGCCATTCCATAAACTCTCCTGGTCTGTGACCAGTAGAGTTAAGAAATACAATTAAAATTACCGATATTTTATAATTTAGGAATATCTTTTTAGCAAGTGGCCTAAATGGGCCAGACATCAATCACCTGGCTCTCATAACTTAACAGTTGACCATTTCACTAAGCTGACTTACACAGCATTGCAAAACTATCTCACAAACTTGTTATAATGTTGATTTACCTATTTTACTTTATCCTGATAAATAAATTCTGTCTAGAGATCAAGGCATAATATACATAGTCTCTTGCTCATAATCAAAATCATCCAGGATCTTGATGATATGCACCCATTTACAAAGTTTGATAGAAATTCTATGAGAAATAATGACAGGGACCATACTCAACCAACCTGATGAAAAGTAACTCATTAATAAGTGCAGATCTCAACTATTATAAAATCCATTCCCTGCTGTAGTAATATGAACTTATTTACTAAGGTGGAGCAAATCCATTTGGAACTCATTCCCCAGGAGTGGTATAAAGTAAGCCAATCAGATGAAAGATCACCTCATTAATATTTGTAGATCTTGCTCATAATGAAACTGATTCAACATCCCAATATTATATGACTACTTAACAAGTCTGATCAAAATCTGATCAGGAATATTGTTGCTATAGTGCTGGAAAGCTCAGGCAATCAAGTGCAACGTCACATCATTAATATGCATGAATTTCATTGCTAATGCCAACATATGCATGGATGGACATCCACTAAAGAAAAGTTGTAGGTGCATTTTTAATTTTTTTCCTGATGAAAAAGCATACCCTAGGGGACTGGTTTAGGATTCGGAGGAAATTGGACAAACATTGAAACTCAGTCTCATGCTCATGGTGGAACACTGCAGAGTGGCAGAGACCCGAGTCTTTGTGGGGTTTGGTGGGGTGCTCTTTCCAGCTGAAACACTGGTGACCTTGACCAGTGACCTCTACATCCTAAAATAATCGATAAACTTCTTCATTAATAACTTTTGCAAAACTTCATGGAATGAAACAAATTTGTCAATAGGATTTATAATAGAAAGATTTAGGTCAAATTCAATTTTCACAATTTTCTGACAATATTTGAGAGAGTTTATAATAGGCTTTGTCTGACTCAGAACTTTGCCTTGCACACTGAACAACTGTACCATGTCAGGGACATCTGCCATTCATGTCTAGTAAGAATGCCACCCCCACCCCCAATCAGACAGGCATCATCTGATAGAAACTGTAACATTGTAACATTGACCTAATTTCGGCATATGATACAAACAAGCAATACCTATTAGTTTTAATGTAAACAACATCTTACAGATGAAAGCATCAGGGATATCTTTTTGTTGTTATTGATTACATAGTTCTGAAACTGCAAATTCCCAAGCTTCCAAACAATACATCCTCTCCATTTAAAGGCTGATGCTTCACTTTCTACTATGTAGTGTGCCAAATGTGTAAACTTTATGGTGCTCAGTGGCATTTGTTACCTAGAATCAATGGCTTCTTGCTCAAAGTTTTCAAATGAAATTCTACCTCTCCATTTACTTTGATAGTCTGTGTATTTCCAATCTGAAAATAAAATATAAATGGATATTAATGCCTAAACTAATGATAAGAACATACCTGTACTGGTAAAAAATGATTTATCAGTCACAAAAATATAATGTAAGGTGTTCACAGCAGTTTGCAAAATAACTCCCAGCACCTCGACAGTAAGAAACCAGTCATTCTTATGTCGGACCAAATCCAGCTATTCCTTCTGTTCATTTCACATTCTATCCGAATAAAATGCAAAATGTATTGCTAATGCTTCCAAAATTTATTTATTTTATATTGATTACTTTGAATTCCAAACACTCGTTTTCTTGCAAAGTTCAAGATTTTCAGAATGAAAAGCACAATGTAACTTACAAATTAAACTTGAGGTCACTGTTCTAAAGTTAGATTTGTCAATTGCTGTGAGTCAACATGACTTGTATTTTTTCTCTCGACACATGCAAATGATTCATTTCATTCTGGATGTAATGGTGTCTGACTAAACTTAAATGGGGCCAATCAGCACATTTACAGGACTCCAGGGACCCAAAAATGAGCTGAGAAATAAAAGAAACACCAATGAAAAGCTTACCCCTTAAAGTGACTTTCTGAGATTAGAATTATTTCAAGATATTGTTATATTTAGAGCATATGTGGGTACAGCAAGTTTATGACTATTTGAGAGAGCTAGAATAAGCTTATATGAAATGAAGTTGTACATTTCTGAAAATTAACACTTAAAACTCCTGTGAAAAATACATTGGGTTTGTGCTACTATGAACTGAAAATTTAGAAAAAGACCAGCAGTAAAAGAATGGTGATGGTGGTTGTGGTGGTAGTAGTGGAGTAGACCAACAACTTAGTCTCTGCTATATTCTGTAAGGCCTTGGTTTGGAACTATCTTATAGCTGCTCTATGTAAGGAACTATCTTACACCTGGCCAAGGTTGGTAACTATCTCATAGATGCCCTAGACTGGGAACCATCTTACAGCTGGCCTTGGTTGGTAACTATCTTACAGCTGGCCTAGGTTGGGAACTACCTTACAGCTGGCCTAGATTGGTAACTATCTTATAGTGAAATATTCAATTCTGGATGGCCTGACAGCATGCATTAGCAGACGAAATCAAGAGTCCCTAAATGATAGATGATCCAATTTAAGATCCATTGCTATTTAACAGCAACTGATTTGAATAGTTCAATGCTTTGGATTGATTGAAGATAATTTCATAGATAGCCTTGCTGTCTCATATTAAAGGCCAGTCCAAATTTACTGTACAAGTTGTAAGCCTCCTGAAATCGGACATTTTTACCATTTTATTGCAACCTGCTCCTGTGCAGCTGCTCTCCACCATGACCAGTAAGGTCAGGAAATAATGCAATTATCAGAAAAGATGGCATAACATCACACACCATATATCCAGGCATCATTCACTGGTACAAATAATGACAAGCTCCAATGGAAAATAATGTTAATACAAAACTATGATATGTAAATGAATTGTATTACACAAGGATTTCACAAGTTGTAGTCCGGGACTGCAAACAAGGAAAAAGTTAGAGTCCCAGATCAAATAACTGGAGCCCCAAACCTAATTTCCATGAATCTTTATTTAGATAAGAAATGTTAGTGGTAAAAGTTTAACTGTACTGCATAAAAGTGAACAATATACAAAAAGGAAATAATATACTGGCCCGCTGTCTGCATTCTTAACTGGCCCAATGGTACTGTACAAAAGTAAACAATCTACTGTCCCATTATCAGCATACTTATTTGGCCCAATTATACTTATAAGTAAACAATACACATCAAGTAAATAATGTACTGGCCCATTGTCAGCACTGAGTACAGTTAATAAAATGAGAAGCATCAACCAGGATCAAATTAAATGAAACCCTAATTTTAGGAAGAAATCATCTTTCAAAGAGCAAGCAGTGTCAAGTTTGTTACTAACTGGCCCTACCCTAATTTTAGGAAGAAATCACCTGTCAAAGAACAAGCGGTGTCAAGTTTGCTACAAACTGGCCCTACCCTAAAACTTTATTTAACAGTCAATAAATGGCAGCACATAAACTATTCTTTCTTTTTGTAGAACACTGTGCATCGATTAACAATCTGTCTTCTCCAGTAAATTTATAGCAACCAAATTCAAGAAATTATATTTAAAATTAATGGAGTTAGATTGTCCAAAATTATCAGCTGCATTACCTCACTTGACAAGGACTCAATATCTTAGGTGTTACATCATTCTACAAGAAGTCACTGACTACTAATGTTGAAATACATTGATTGCATGATTATTTAAAAAAAATTGTCTGGACCCATGCAGTACAAGTGATCAAATAAATGAAAATCTTTCTAGATGTTGAAAAAAAAGGATAAGATATCATTTTAGGTAATTATGAGGCAAAAATCAGAGACTGAATGAGCAAGCCAGCAAGAGAGCAAACGAGTGAGAGAAAATTAAAAAATATATTCTCCTTTGAAACAAGAAATGGTCACTACATGTACTTTTATTTATCTGTCTGGTCTTTGCACTGTATTTTTTAACATGAAGTGTGGAACCTTATTGTGGAGGAAACTCTCAGTTTTGAAGATGCTTCAATCTTACAAGATTATCATGAAACGAGTGGCCACATCTTACGTGCAACTGACAATAGATGCTGTACAGATGATTTACTGATTCACTAATGAGGAAATTGAGAGATCAACATAATTTTAAAAACAACTTCTCCAGTGTTATCTAACTTCAACTAGCTTTAAACAAATGTACAATGATATGTGCATACACAACTGATTGGCAAATATCATTTACTAATTGCTATGTGCTAATGTCATATCAGCAAATATAAATCTTATAAATCTTTGACTATATATATATATATATATATATATATATATATATATATATATATATAAGTCTAACACAAATTTGCGAAATTAATATTTTACTTTGGGGATTTTATACATTTTTACTTAGCCAAAATGTCTATTAGCTATGGAAATTTTGGAAAACAACAAGTGTGGAGATTAAATCTAGTCTATAACCAGACTTTTCCATCAATGTTAGAGACTGTCTATTTTTAAAACTACCAATTTATGTATTTTTTAAAGACTAGACATATTAAGAATTTTGTGGGAAACAATAGAATTTAATTTCATGTTAAAAATGACGCAAATGGCCAAAATTTTTATGTTAACTGTCAAACTAATTCTGTATTGAACTAAATATAATAATTGTAATAAACAATTTTTTTAAAAATCAGATAGAATCTGCAGTACAAATATTATTACACTGACTTTTAAAATCCAGAGCATGCATTTCTGTATTTTTATTATAACAGATATTTTAATTATTCTTTAATTAAACAAAAGTCCACTGAAGGGTTTGGCATTATACTGACCAAAATGAATATCCAAGAATTCAAAATAAGATCACTTCTTCCTTTTAACTGCTAAATGCTGAAACCAAGTCTGATATTCTATAACAATAACAAGATTGTTAAAATAGCGACTGTGGTGGACATAATGGATGTCAGATTGGCACCATTTTCATTTAAGATCCAGCAGACATCATTTAAAGTCTTTCTGTGGCATCCCTATGTCAATCTGACCATTCATTCTTGGGCAGTGATGTCAACAAGATTTTCAAGATGGTCACAATGGCCAACTTACAGACTGTATAATTTTGCGGCCAATGAGGTATCATACGAAGTCTTTTGTTTTTTTTAGTGAAAACCCAATATTTATGTAGCCATCCATCTGGTAGGAGTAGAGATAACAATGTTTTCAGACTGGCCACCATGGTGGCTATATTAAGGATTAGTTAGAATTATTTTCATGTAGGATCAGCTACCATGTCAAAATGGCTTTACATTTAAAAGGTGTGACAATAACAGGCCTTTAAAAATGGCTACACCGGTGGCCATATTAGATATCTGATCATCACCATTTTAATTTAAGAATATTCACACAGCATAAGAAGTCTTCTGGTGGAAACCTAATACTGACATGACTTTCAATTTTGGAAAAGTGATAGTAGCAAAGTTTTCATAATATCCACCATAGTGACTATACTGGATATCAGATTAGCACCAGTTTCACTTAGTATCAACCATGCATCATAAAAAGTCTTTTCATGAAAGCACAATGTTAATATGACCAACCATCTATGAAAAGTAGCGATAAAAATTTTTCCAAGATGGCCATTGTGGTGGCCATACTGTAGGTCAGATCAGTACCATTTTCATTTAGACAACTAGACATCATGAGATATCTTTGAGTTAAAACCCCATGTTGATATGACCATTCATTCAGAAGCAGTGATAACAAGACTTTCAGGAAGGCCAATGCAGTAGTCATACTGGATATCTGAGCTGCACCACAGTTATTTTGGACCAACTATCATAAGATGTCTTTAAGTAAAAGCACCATGGTAATACAACCATAAATTCAGAAGTAGTAATTAAACAAATTTCATAATGGCCACTGTGGTGACCATATTGGATGTGTGGACTAAGTAGGTCTTGTAAGAAATCTCTAGAGAACACTACATGTAAATAATTTTCATTCAGAAGGAGTAACAATAAAAAGATGGAAATCTAATTTGCACCACTGTCATTTAGGACCAACACCATAAGTCTTTCAGTGAAAATCTCATATTGATATGACCATCCATTTTGGGGTGTATTGATAATGAGATTTTCAAGCTGGCCACTGTGGTGGCCATAATGGACATCAGATCAGCATCATTTGTATTTAGGACCAACTAGACATAAGAAATCTTCTGGTGGAAGCTTCATGTCAATACAGCATCGCTTTCTGTTCAGGAGGAGATAACAAGATTTTCAAGAAGGATATTACGTTGGCCAGGTTGGCACTATTTTCAGTCAAAACCAGACATATTGCATAAGAAGATTTTTATTGAAAACTCTATACTGCGACAGACAACACCAAACAGACCATCCCATAAGCTCTCGTGGCTGATGACCAGGTGGAGCAAAAAATATAAATATACATTTAATGACTTCATTTTCTTTTTCTTATGTAATTTTATTCTTCAAAATATATTTTATTTATTTCTTCTTGCTAAAATTATTTTCCTAATAAAATATAAATTCAAATTTAACAAGACATTAAATAAGAGAAATGTAATAAATAAATCAATCAATCAATAGGACAACATACCACATATATTCTTTTGTACAAGAGTTCACACTAACATTTGAAAAGATTCTGTTGCAAAATTAATATTATGTTCAAAGATTTTGTTGCAAAATTTAATATTATATTAAAAGTCGACAAATTCATTTAAATACTTAAGTATATTTGATTCCATGTATGTTTGGCATCTTAAAACAATTTCTGACTTACTGATTTTGGCTTTAAAAAATGAAAATGAATGTAATTTTCATCATGTAACATATTTAATTCATATCTTATTTCAAAATTCGTACTGGTGTACATGATCAGATTTTACATTTGCATCAAATCTGAAGGAGAGTTATCATTCTTTTAAACAGTACTTTTAACACACTACTGGCTGAATCAAACAGCAACAATGTTAACTACCAGTAAATTTCTTTAACCAGGACACTCCAAGAATCAAATTACAAATAGCAAAATAAATAATATGGGGGTTGTTCTTATTGTCAAATGACAGGAGATTGAACAAGTGAATTACTCCAGCAACACTCTCTTGAGCATGGTGTTAGTAAAATACAAATATCAGCATATTTATACATTTCATATACACTAGAAAACAGAAAGGAAAAGATGATTAATCATTTCCATTTTTACAGAAATAAAGGCTAAGCAAATACATGTACATTGTCTAAATAGGCATTCAATTACCAACAAAATGAAATTTTCAAGAATTTAAATGGGTCAAAATCCTCACTTTACACACAACTGTTAAGTGGGCAAAACATTCATGGGTGAACCGTCATTGATAAAATGACCTATTCCCATGTCTGGGATTCACAGCACATAAACAAATAGATAAGTTGCACATGCTGTATATTTTCATGGATCAAACTGGACTTTGAAGATTTTGCACGGACTTTGAAGACTTTGCCATGAAAATACATTTATTTTTGTTTAGGCAATAGTCACTATAACACTTTTCTTAATAAAATTCTTATTGTTATCTGATTTACATCCAAAACTGATATGCTCATAAACTAAATAGAGAAATATACAAAACATCATAAACTACATAGAGAAATATACAAAACATATCAATGTAAAAGCATGTAAATTCAGTTAAGGAAACAAAAAATGCTGTATTTTTCAAGTTAATGTATAGTTTAACATCATCAACCCTTCAAAAAAAATTCACTTGGCACTGTAGGATAACTAATTACATCCCTTGATTGCATGTAATCACTTCCCCTGATGGCAAAATATATAACTGTCTCTAATGTTATAAGAGTAACTTCCACTTCTAATCCATGAACAGCCACTCCATCAGCAGTAGGGATAATTAATATATCTCTATGACATAGTCCCTAGAAACAGATATTTTAAATGAAATTTGACTCTTATGAGGAAACCGATGTATACTTTCATAAAATGACATAACTGGAAGGAATATATTTTTGAAAATACCAACCTAAGTACAGTAGCTGAATTATTCTAGTGAAAGAATATTCCATTCTTTGACCAAGAAATCCATGGCAGTTTCTGAGAGAAATTTCATTATCTAATATCCCAAAGTTTTCACTTTATTTCCAAAAATCCCAGTCATCCTAAAGTTTTCACTTTATTTCCAAAAGTCCCAGTCATCCCTAAGTTTTCACTTTATTTCCAAAAGTCCGAGCCAGTTTGTATAAAAAGAAGCATTTAAGTTTACACATATGTCTTTCATATGTAACTGCATACATGTCACAGAATGAATGTCAGTTAAGAACAGATCTGGATATGTGCAAAATTTGGTCAGGAGTTTTGATTTCAAATCAGGATTTTCACTAAGCCCAATTATTAGGAAGCAAATGAACAAAAATGTCAACTACTGAACAAATTTCCAGTTTCAGTATTAAGATAAAAACATCAACACATCACATCAATCTTTTGACAGTAACTTGTTGCCTTTTGTACTGTCCTTAACCTGTATGAAGCACAAGGATTTTAAACCTTTCTTACAACTGCCTTGGACTGCATTTGTGGCAGTCCTGTTGATCTCAAAACTTAGGAGACAATGCATTGTTACTGGAACCAGGCTTCCTCTAGAGCCAGCCATAATTTTCCCCACTGAATAAAAAATGTCCTTTCGGTGTCTTCTTTGAAATGTGACTATGTTAGTAAAACTACTCAGTTCACCAAGAAGTTTCAATAGTTGCTTAGCTATGGGTAGATTTCAGTTGCTGACTGACTGAACTGCTCAAGATTTGTGCTATCTGGGTTGAATTTGTGAAATTTGTCTTAAAATCAATTTTACAGGGCAGTAGAATGCATACTCATGTCCCTTTGAACTTGATTCCAACCAATGAAATTCCAGTTTCCATCAATAATTGAATTTTTTGTGATATTTCAGTTTAGATTTTGGCATTTTTGCACTGGGAGGTTATGTACATTTAGATATCTCAGCAAACATTAAATGCTGAAACCAAACAGAATTGTTTTGTGCCACATCAGTTCTTTAGTAATAATTAATCAAACCAAAATCCAATAAAGCTTTTATCACTTTCTGAATTACCTCTGATCATATTTCTTTCTAAATTAATTTTGATCACACATATAAACCATCTCAACAAATGTTAAGCACTGGAGCCAAACTGATGGACCTTCCTGACAGAATCCCAGTAATGTTAATGCTGCTTGAGTTCTTTAGTAATACTTTACTGGTATTTCTCACATCTCTTGAGCTATCATTCATTGAAGAGTCCTTCTGGCAATATGTACAGAGTATTTATGGATCAAATCTTATGTTTAGCAAATTGTAAATCCATGTGGAATAACACAACCCTGTGTCCTTTGGCCATTTTGAATTTTGTGCTAAAAATGGCCGTTATTAAATATGGTGTCTAAACAGTATGCATGAGTGTTCAGGAAAAATGTGCGATTATATGCAACAAAATTGCATATTTTCATGAACAGGTGATATCAGACCAACAAAGCATCCATCAGGATCAACACATATTTGGGGTCATATGTATCGTACTACTACAAACTATGTGAGGTATTCATTAAAACTGGTCTCCAATTTCCCCAGCCAAGTGAGCATATTAAAGCAATGAGAAATTGTGCATTATTCTTAAGTATGATGTAAACCCACCAATAATCATTATCTAGGGTTATTAGAAACACTGATATATGCTCAAAAACTGAAATATACAGCATAATACACAATTATTTACATGATTTGTGTGTACATATTGGTGTAAACCCTTACATTATGATTTGTAATTGTTTTAATAATAATAATAATAGTAATAATAATAATAATAATAATAATAAGCAAAACAAACTTTGAAACAATTTTGATACAAATTATTTACTTTTTACCAGCTTCTTGTGCAATCAATCAGAACTTAAAATATAAGAGTGAGAACCCAAAATGTGCATTTACGTATCTTCAGTGGAAATATCATATACTTAAGTGTTCTGAAGTAAATAAAGGCATAACTGACACAAAAAACAATGTAAAAGCTGTCAAATCAATTCAATGCACGAATAGAGCTGTAGAAAGAAAAATGTAAATAATTCCTGTATAAATCACTTAAATATTATTTTGCTTTTTATCATTATTCAAATAAATACAAATCATAATACAATCATCTGCATGAACATTATGGTAAAAAGATTTGTATTTCGGTGTTGCTAGCAACCCCACTATCTGGGTTGCCGTCTTAGATCGAAGTTGACAGCACTCTCTCTCTCTCTCTTTCTCTCTCTCTCCTGCACAGGTACTCGTATTGTTACTTACAGTCTACCTATATAATTACTTCTGCTATATATGTTATTATATGTAGTACATGCATTATTTATTAGGTAAATTATAATACAGAGTCTCCTCACTTAACGACCTACCTGTTTAATGACCACTCAGACTTACGACCAGCTCTCCAGTGCGGGGAATCCCCTTTCTCAGTCAGTCTCGTTCCTGCAGTCGGTCATACATGTATTCACTACACAAAGCGTTCACAATCTCCAAGACTACATAGTTTGTTTATAAATTGTACTTTATTGTGCGCCCCATAGTAAAGAATGTTGGCGAAAAGGAAGAGCATGACTTCATACGGAGGAAGTGCCAAGAATTAAAGGAAGGCTATCGATCTTGAGATGAAAATGAAGATCATAAATGACTATGAAGCTGGTAAAAAAGTTAAAGCGATAGCACGTGACTTGAGCTAGTGCATTCGACCGTTTCAACCATCTTGAAGGATAAAGATAGAGTGAAGAAGCAGTGAAAGCATCGACAGGATTTAAAGCCATAATAACTAGGCAGCAGTAAGGCCTCATTCAGGAAATGGAGAAATTACTGGTGATCTGGTTTGATGACCACATGCAAAAAAGAATGCTGATGAACCTTTTAATAATTCAAGCCAAGGCATGCAGTATCTTTGAGACTATGAAGGCGCATGAAGGTGAAGAATTGATGGAAACATTTATGGCAAGCCATGGATGGTTTCAACAGTTTCGTCGGAGATTCAACATGCATAATCGGAGTATCATTAGTAAGGCGGCATTGTGGACATTGAGGCAGTGGAAAAATTTGTTCACCAATTTGATGAAATTATCAAGAATGGCAGCTACCGCCTGGAACAGATCTTCAATGTGGATGAAACCAGACTTTTTCAGGAAAAAATGCCTGAAAGGTCCATCATACACAAAGAAGCTCAAACAATGCCCGGTTTCAAGGCTTTTAAGGACAGGGTCACATTGTTGTTGGGAGGAAATGTCGCTGAGTTCAGGTTAAAGCCTTTCCTCATCTATCGCTCCGAGAACCCATGTGCATTGAAGCAGGTTAATAAACCCATTTACTATCGTGCAAATAAGAACGCATGGATGATGCAAGCTTTTTATGAGGATTGGTTCATCAACTGCTTCATACCTGTAATGTGGTGAATTTTGAAGACTTATTGAAACTTAATGTTGAATAAACTGTGCACTGAAGTTATCATTGTCAAGCCGGAAAGGTCTTGAGAAAGTTCACTGATATTTCTCTTATTTCATCTCTGAAACATAAAAGGGTCTACGTTTAAGCTTCAGTGGAATTGACCAAGTCATCATAATGGTATAGTGACAGAGAGTACATCAGAATTACCGACCATATCGGTCGTAGGAGACTTTATGTCAAATAATTGATCTTCAAAGGAAAGCTAATTGCAGCATATTTTAGGCTGTTAAGATCTGATGAAAGACGTGATTATTTTGGGGGAAGGTTTAGGAACAGTTGTTTCCGATTGGTCAGAAAACATTTAGGTGTACACTTTGGGAGACTGAGAATTTATAGGAGCAACTTTAGACAAATTTCTTCAGTCCGATTTTGCCTTG
>JAECUM010019698.1:0-33704 GCA_016617855.1 Megalonaias nervosa
ATTGATTTTGTGCGTTATTAGTTAGGGTCTGATTTAATTACATAATTAAGTAAGGGTTTGATTGTGTTGAAAAGTGGTGTTTGGTCTTAGAAAACTTATACAAACTTTTTAAAAAATAGTTGTATAATATGCAACATAAAGCAACTGTATTGTAGTGTTAGAAAACTTGAATATATTCCAATTATATAATCTTGTCTGATTATGATTGAAATGATTTAGAAAATTAGCTCCATTGTTTCTATATAAACATTGTTTATTACGACTATATGCCATATTGTATCTACAAATGTCATAGCTAATGTAGTGTATGTTTGCAGACTACATTAATGCTATTCGTATAATCTCGACAACATTACCGTTCGAGAAAGTGTTCTTCAGTGAGATGTACAGTTTGTGTACAACATCAGCTTGAGAACAATATCCTTATAAATACAGTATAATCTTGTACCATATCGCCATACTAGCATTGTATAAAGAATGAAGTATACGAGGTATTGTCTCACTTGCTTTTTTAATATTAAATATGATATAATTATTGCACAGATAAAATATCAAAATTAACTAGATGCAATCTTCTTTCGAATAGTAGCAGAAGACTTAATCTGGATAATATATTATCAACAAGACAAACATGTACAATCTACAGAATGCCACACCATGGATGACTAAGTCCAGAAAAATACTTTCTCAAACATGAAACTATAATACTTGAACCTATTGCTAAATGATGTGATGTGTGTCTCAACTTGATCTTGCATCAAATATTCCACCAAAATAAATAGTCACAGATTCTATGCTGACAGCATTTGCGAAGGTCTGAAATCTAGATTTGATTTTCTGGTATTAGATATGAAACTTTTAAATGTAGTCCTAAGACTTATAACTGTATTTTTTAAAACATGCTGCGATTCCACATATTACTTCTAACAGGGGCATCTGTAGTTTAGGACCACCCGTAACATTACTTTTTTTTCGGTGAACTTATTTGTATGTTAAGATTCTATGTAAAGGTAATGTCATTGTAATATAATGAACATCCACAGACTTAAATCAGAATTGAGAATGCATATACATCTCAAATTGCATCATCATCAATGTTTTTATTTAGCATATGCAAATAACACCGTTCTTCTTTCTGCACTCTGATGTTATATATTTTGTCTATCAACACGTGTTTATACTGGCAAAACTGCAAGGGCTCAAAACGAATATTTCATCAAATACTTCTACATAAGCCAGTTTCAGGGCAACACGGATTGTGAAATTACTTCTTCAGGAAACTAATCTGGTTTCCTGACGATTACTGTGAACAGTGGAATACTGATAAAGACAATTGTAGATATACACAGGATTCCAAGTAGTGATTTTTAAGTATTTAATGTTCACCTTTTGTTGGTGATTGAAAATCACACATAAGCACACTCATCCACACACACACACACACACACACACACACACGCACGCACGCACGCACGCACGCACACACACACACACACACAAACTGTCACAAGACAGGAGTGAAGTTCATCGTTATTACGTTTTATGTACCTAACTGCATATCGTACGGCATAGCTGCAATATAAATACAATATTACAAAGTCGAAGTCCCTCATCACGATTGTTTTAGTATTGAAGATGTATCGTTAAACACATATATGTATCACGTTTACCGTGTAGAATATTTCATACCTCTGATCTACAGATTGCAAGATGTGTTTTTAATTTATCTCTAATACCAAGAGCAAGTAGAATTCATTTGTTTATAATGCCAGATTTGTATTGTACATACGATTAGTTGAGAAATGCATTACTTATGTGGAGATGCATTTATTTCATGTGTGGATACAGACGTCTAACCTTTGTGGGCAGAAGTATTAAAGGAGAGATTAAAATATAATCTTTACAGGCATAATTAGTGATACTCAGGAAAGAGATTAAATGACAATACAAATTATTAGAAAAAGAAATAGAGATTCAAAGAATCAGGAAGGTCGAACTTAGTAGAGGCGACTTTTAATTAGATAATTCTTCATCAAGTTCTGTACACGTTAACATTCCTAGATTTCCTCCTGTGGATGAAGAAAGGATTATCTCGATTTATATGTTCAAAGATTTGAGATATTCGCTGACAATGATGGATAGTCGCGTGATAATTTGGCCGTTAGTTTTAGTACTTTAATAAAGGCAATGCATTGGAAATTAATATCCCGTATGTCTTTTACTTGTGCAAATGACTTCGACACCCCGAAAGATGCACTCTTTAAAATGTTTAACTGAAGAAGTGCATATATCAAAATTTCGAAACTGCAGAGCTGAATCAGGAGAGACGGTAGCTCAATTTGCAACCAGATTGTCATATTATCGTACGATAAGCGGCGAAGTTTAAGAATGTTTTGTGTTCGAGAAGGCCACATTATACAAATCTGAAGAATTGTTACGTAACTGGTTCCAATGTTGAACTTAACTGTGGTCAAAAATGTCCCCTTATTAGCAATGCTTGTAAGGAATAGGCCATTCCACAAAAGTATATATTTGGTATGTCTGCCACAGATGGTTGTGTTGTCAAGAAAAAGGTTAAGATCTTGCGAGATGGTGGTTGTAGTAGCGCTGTGGTTAGAAAGAGTCTTGAAGAAAAGTCTGTTGATAGGTTGGGTCTAACTATGTGTTCTTATTGATGGAGAGGTTAGAGAGGGTGAATTTGCTGGAGTTGCGAGTATATAGGTAGAAACTACATTTTTTGTTGGTTCGTTAGAAGCCCTCTGTATGAATAAACCAGCTTATGATTTGATACTGGGAAACATTAATGGTGTATGAGGACTTAGTGATCAAAAACCCGATTGGTACAAAGCAAAGAATAACTCGGAGGTAACATTAACTAAGCAGCTTGGAAATGCAGTGCAAACTAGGGTTCAAATGAAAAGAGATAATGAGTTTTCAGAGTTGCACCTACCAGAGAATATTAGTGATATTGGAGTTGACCAAATTAAGTTAGAGCAACGACAAGACGCATCACTTAAAATCCTATCAGGGAGTTAACTCTAACTGGCAAGCGTTTGGTAGACAGTCGTTCAGGAAATACTGCATGGTTTCTAATTAATAATGATTTGCTTTAGAGGGAATATCAGTCACCCAACATTAATCATGGAAAAACTGGTAGTACCCAAAACTTTGAAGACTAATGGGTTGAAAAAGGTCATTATATTATATTTTCGGGTCACTTTTGGCGCAAGGAAACTACACAGAAGAGTCTCACCCAATTTTACTGGCCCTGGGTACAATATGTTATTACCAGATATTATAGACCATGCAGTATTTGCCAAAAGACGCCCAGAAAAGGTAATTAACAGAGTGCCATTTGTAAATATTCCATTGATAGACACACCTTTTTAAAGGATAGCGGTGGGCATTGTAGGTCAAATCCACCTAGTTACAGAAAATACAAGTACAGTTTGTCAGTCGTTGAATAATCAAATCGTTATCCTGATGCAAAAACATTGAAAATGGGTGAGTCGCAGAAGCTAGAAGTATTAACTAGAATAGGTGTCCCCAAAATGATCCTTACTGATACGGGAATGCAATTTGTATATGCTATTATGAAAGAAGTCAGCGAATTCCTGTCGATTATGCAGTTAGTTACTTCACCATACCATCCGCAATGTAATGGTCCCCGTAAACATTGTAATCACATTTTTAAAAGAATGATGAGACTAATGTATGAAGAGAAACCTAAAGGGTGGTATTGATATCCCACGCAACTACTTTTTGCAATATTAGAGAATTCTGTACTATATAAATAATAACCCCTGAGACTAAAACCACCTATCAATATGTTCTAGAACTAAGATAGAGGCTCGAGAAAACGTGCAAGCTAGCACGGATAGAGTTTGGGATATCAAAAGTAAGGTACCAAACATATTACGATAGAATATGTAGGGACAGGAAACTGCAGACTGGAGACAAAGGGTTGTTTTTTTTCTACCCACTTTCCACAACAAAACTCATCAGGCAGTGGAAGGGTCTATACGCAACATTTGATATATTAGGATTAGTAGCCTACATAGTATATATTAAGTGTAAATTGAAGACCTATCATGCCAATATGCTAAAGAAATATATCGAAAGGGAACAAGAGTACCATTTCAAATCAGATATGGGAACGACGGCCAAAGCAGTTGTTGCAGTAATAGATCCAGAACCAAGTGCTGATGAGTGCGAGGTTACAAACGATGAAATCAGTCACAAAAAATTATAGAAATGCCGAATCCGAGAGCAAGAGAACAGGTTGCGGACGTCAAAATCAATTCACTGTTAGATAATAAAAAAAGAATCAAGAAAGGAATCTAGATCATGATTTTGAGGACATGTTGATAGACATACAGGCACTACATTGGAGAACATGACATAAAACTTATATCAAGCCAGCCGGTACGATCTAAACTATACCCAGTACCGCATTCGATGCGGGAAAGCATCAACGAAGAAGTGAACGCTGTGCTAAGCTTGGATATGCCTGAGGGATCAGACTCTCCTTATGTATCTCCTGTGTAATTATACAGAAATCTGATGGTAGTAATAGGTTTTGTGCTGACTTTAGGAAATTAAACATAAGTACCATTTCTGACTCTCAACCAATGTTCAACCCAGTGGAGGCATTCGTAATATTAAACAACATCATGTACTTCGCAAAGATCGACAAAAGCAACGGTAATTTTCTGATGTCAATTTAACATTCATGTAGGCTCCTCACAGCTTTTATCACACATGATGGTTTGTATCAGGACAATAACATGGCATTTCGTTGCGTAACCTATGGAGCTTCATTTTGCCATATGATGCGAAAATTACATAGAGGTATGAAACATGTAGAGAATGTTGTATAAAACATTCTTGTCCATACCAAAACTTTGGAAGAAAATTTAGAACTTATCAAAATTGTACTAATTCAACTCACGGAAGCAAATTCAACAACTAGACCCACGTAATGTCAGATTGGATTCAAAATCCTTGAATACGTAGTAAACTCGGAGAATACCAAACCGAATCCTGCGAATGTTCAAGATATACATAATTTCCAAGACCAGATACTGAAAAGGAAGTTCGATCACTTTTTAGGCCCGATAGGATATTACAGGAAATGTGTCCGAAATGTTAGTGTTGTACCACTTACTGATCTCACCAGGAAATGGAATCTTACAAAAAGTAGAGTGGTGGGACGCTAAAATCAATTCCTTCGGGACTCTAATAAAACTTTTGACAAGTGCCCCTATATTGAAACTACCAGACCAAGATATACAATTTATATTTCGCACTGATGCAAGCGACTACGGAAAAGGTGCATGTCTGTTGCAAATCTATGATGAAACGAAAGACCATTTATCTTACACCAGTAAGAAGTTGACGAAAAGTGCAAGAGTAGATTCAGTTATTGAGAGAGAATATCTCGCCATAGTTTTGGGGATTCTCAAATATCAAACACAATTGTATGGTCGAGAATTCGCCCTTGAACTTGACCATTAACCTCAACTGTATCTCAGTCAAACTAAGATTGCAAATTCTAGCATACTGAGGTGGGCTCTAGCCTTTAAACCTTTCAGATTATGTATTGAAAATATCATGAGATCGGATAGTATTGGAACAGATCATTTACGTAGGCACGTACAGTATAAATAGTAGGAATGAATAAATGTCAATGTCATCTAGTGAAATCCACAGTTTTGTCTTCGCTCGTAGATATACATAAGAAAAAGGTGCAAAATCCATTTCTAACTTATGTAGGAGGTATGTCACAAGTTAGTAGTGAGGTTCAGAGTTGTTAAACTGTATGTACCCACATGTTTATCACACAGTATAGCTGTCAGATGGATACATATTTGTATAGATACCTTGCTTAAATTATGCAGTAGAGATAATGCCCTGCAAATAGTTACATCAGGTTACTCTAGGTGTACAATACGTGAAATTTTGTTCTGCACGCGTTGCATGAACAGGGTTAGTACTAACTTTGCATATAAAGAGCTGACTTGTATGACTAGGCCTTCTTGTTGCTGAAATCCTAGATGGAGATCCAGTATAAGCATTTACCAATTGTTCAAACACGTAAAGTTGAGCAATTAGCTCTCTGTGACTATGCCTTCACATTTATTTTATTTGTATGTCCTGCAATTTTGCTAGTTTCATATCACAAATTCGAAGTCCTTTATTACGATAGTTTAACTGGTGAAAATGTATCGTTGCATACGTGATTGCATAACATTATCGTGCAGAATATGTCATACCTCTGATAAACATATTGCAAGATATCTATTGAATGTATCGCTTAAACCAAGAGTGAGTTGAAGTCATTATTTTGTAATGTCAGATTTTTATTCTACATATATTGGCAGTTGAGAAATGAATTACCATTGAATTGTAACGAATGATTCAAATAGTAATTATATGAATGATATGAATTATTATCGGAATCGTTATGAATGAGTGTGAACCTAGTTGAACTTAATAGTTTATTTGTATACGGCTTGCTAGCTTGATTATCAGGGTACAAGGATGTGACCTGTGTAGACCCGGACAGTCTAGCTGTTTTACTACACCATATTGAACTGGACAAGCAAGTAAAAGGTATCACTCCGTCCTGTGTGGACATGCATTTGTTACATGTCTGGCTAAAGATGACTATCCTGTGTGGGCAGACTTAATCAAGTCCTTCGTGGACATGTATGTATTTGCTGTGTGGATACCGACGTCTATTTTGTATGGGCATTCATATTCCAGTCCTTTGTGGACATTTAATTGTTAATTGTGTGGGTACACATATTTAACCTCGTGTTGGCTTGCATAATTTCGTCTTGTGTGGACCAGCATTGTTCTTTGTGAAAACATACATCGGTGCGCTGTAGACAATTATGAGACCTTCCGGTTTAGACGTGATACATTCCTTGTCAGTGTGAAGACTATAGTTTGGCATATGTTTTTTTAAAAATTGCACTCCTGACACGTTTTCGTATTATTGTTCCTTGCATTTAGTGGTAGCTTGATGCCCTGTTTATTAAGTGTTAATTTTGCTGATAATGAATTTGTGTATGATTTAATATGGATTAAGTGAGTTTTAATATGTTCTATTTGTGTGCAGTTTTTGCTTACTCCCCTCGTACACAGGCACATATAGATTACTCTTGTAAGTTTCAATTGTCAAGCTATGGGACACCCACACAAACACCCACACCTATATATATATATATATATATATATATATATATATATATATATATATATATATATATATATATATATATATATATATATATATATATATATATATATATGGTATATATAATTGGAGATGAGACAAAAAGTTTCTCATTTAACAATCAATCTGCACTCAGATACTTTGGTGTAACTTAAATATTGTTTCCTTTCTTCGCATCCTGGCGGTTGTTGTTAGGGATAAACGATCGAATGAGACACAAACCACCACATATTTTGAATACGGTCTCTTGCTATTGGCAATAAGGAAGATTTCTTGATGTAGCTTCGGGCAATTATATACTTCCACTAGAGAATATTAGAGTTACTTTACTTTGAGTTATGGTCCTTTTTGGTAGGTGCTTCAATTTACGACACATTTAGATGTTCGCCTTTGCGCAATACTTAATTTGATAGTAGTATAGGCAATGCATCACAAGCGAACCGCGGATCACATGGTTCAGTTACTGCCAGCTGCATCTCTTCAGCCTTTCTAACTGCCTCCCATTGTACCTATGGTTGTCTGCTTGACTTTTCCTGTGAAGCAGCTGCCATAGTTTATGTTTTCCTAAGCTTTGCTCAGTTGTTTATTCTTGATGGGCGGTATATATCGCAGCACCAAGAAATTGTTAGTCGCATACACGGTTCGAATATTGAGTTGTCAATTGTCATATTAAGCAGCTTGTGTTGGGTGTTTGTGTAGTGTGAGTACATGTTTGCGTTCCAATAAGGAATAATAAAGTAGTTGGCTGAAAGTATCTGATTGTAGCTGTGCCAGTTCATTCAGCCGTTTTTTCAGTCATGAATTTGCAGGGCTACCAGCAGTGAAGAAGGATTTCCTGGGTCAGGTTGAGTATGGATGATGGTCTTAATAGTGTCTTTTTAATCATGTGTGTGGCTGAGGCAACCTTCTTTTCTGTATAGTACCTATAGGACCATTTGATCTTCTTGTCTGGTGTTTATCACTCTGCTTCTTCCCCGCAGGGTCTTCATTTTGTTATCTTTCCTTCCTCGCCCCCCCCTTCTCATTCTCCTTTCGTATCCATTTTCTTCGCTCCCTGTGTTGTAATCTTCTGCGTCGTCTCTACTGTCTTATCTTAAATCTCGTCTTCTTCTTTTTCCACTTCTTTTGCATTACTTCCTAGGGATTTGTCAGTAGACGTTATGTCCTCGGCAATACTTCATCTACTTGTGTTGCTGTGCCCTAAAACACTAAACAAAGTCAGACCAATCATGATGTACATAGTGTGGTTGTATATTTGTATAATGTCCGCCAAACAATTAAAAGAGCTGCCCTAATTATGAATCATATTAACTATAATACACACGTTGCCTATCAGACCTGTTCAATTTATGAAAGCCCATGAAGTAATGGATTTTATAGGCTTTCAAACTGATATAATTTTTGTATTTATATAACACGAATTATGAGATATCTTGCTTCCAATGCGTTCAGCAGGCATCGATAACATTATAATGAAGACAGTTTATCGGACATTTTGTCATTTGCTTCGTCTGGTAAGTGTGGACACCTCTCACTCAGGATTCTCCGGGTAAAAGTCCATAATATGTTTAATCTTCTTTCCTTCAATTGTTTTGTTTATGTGTTTTCTTTTTGATTTGGAAAAGATATACTATTGTTGCTTATATATAATTAAACTGCTTGTGTGTTAGTTTTAAAATTATTTTTTATTTTATTTTTGTTTCATTACATTTTATTGTAAGGATTATTGAAGGGATTCAAAGTTCTTTTTCAGTAATTCGATGTTTTCTTTTAGCAAGTGTTGTTTGTTTAAGACGTAGAAGTGTTACATGAGAATTATTTTTAGTTAACCTAGTTCGTCTTAAGTTGAGAACTTCGTAAGCAGGCAGTTAAAATGATTGGTCAGTATTAGGGCCATACCTTGATTGCGTGATCACCATGTGTAAACAACGCTTTTGTGTGATTGGTTCTTACGTGGGGTTACACTGGCGTTCGTGATAGTTTTCTTGTAGTAAAAGACCACATGACCCATCTCGCGAGACTTGAAATGATGTTTTTGGGGTTTAAATACGCATTCTTAATATTCTTCTGGGAGAGTCGTTTTAACATCTTGAAGGAACAAGGTGTTTCTTTTTATTTGTTGCCAGATTGTTTGTTTTTCACCTGATTTTTTGGATTTAATAATGTATTCTCCTGGAAAATCAACAAGTTGACTTTCTTATAAAAGAGTTCTGAAAGGTATTCATGGAAATTTACTCTGGAATTATTCGGAAACAAAAATGTGATTCAATTGAGGAATTGTTGATATTCGTACATTGGACCACATCTGACGTCATCGCCTTCCATATTTGTGTGTCGTCGAGATTCGAACTTGGATTCTAATAGAACTATTTAGTGATAGGACTTGTGTTTTTGATTCTTAGGATTAAATTTTGGACTATATTCACAAACCGTAAGTCCTATTTACCAATTTTTACATTGTTTTCTAGGGAAAAAATTATTTTGTTAAAATATACAACGCCTGTTGGCTTTCACTCTTTTCTTTCTTACTGAGTACAAGCCCTTGTCACATAACACTATGTTTCTGCTTTTTTGCCGTGAGAATACATAAAACATAGAATAATATATGCGTTCAACATATAACATTGCGAATGTTACTGAATAAATTTGCTACATCTAGCTGCTATATTTGATTCCAACCAATAAATTTTACAACATCATTTGCTTGTTCTGAGTGACAACCATATATAGTTCACCTCGTGGATAAAAATAGTTTTGTCCCTCATGGCTTCGCCACTCATGAACATACTGAGATTTGTTTTTCCAATCACCCACTGAAACATATCCGTTATTCCTTCTTTATCCATGTAAAATCTTATTGGTCTTGAAGTATATATTCATATACATACCTATTGATCATGTTGTTCCGGTGATAATTCGAGACTCGTTGAAAAAAAAAGAAAAGGTATATATATATATATACTTGTTGTCGTTAATTTCCCGTGTTAAAGTCTGGTGAAGATATCTCAGATTAGTATATTGATCTAGGTTAAATTAAGTGTATTTCAGTCCACGGTTGTGCAGCGTGTTCTAAAACATTTCAACAGTTGTGAGTGAAATGTTCATTAGGATTTCATGAAAACATAAAAGATAATGTCTGCAACATGTATGACAGCTATCGTATACCATAAGCTCTAGTACACAAATGGTCACATATAATGACCTAAGTAGTATAGTGGGCCATTTTAGCGCCAAGGGGACCATAATGTTAAAAATGGGTATATCCACTTTGGCGTGAAGGGGAATTTAACATGGGGAAATTTAACAAAGAGTGAATAGGGAATTGAACATAGTGACTAGAGATTGGGACACTTAAGCGTCAAGGGGAACTTAACATGGGAAATTTAACATGGAGTGAATGGGGAATTGAAGAAGCTGAACACGAACGCGAATCACATTTTTCATTTAGATTTTCCTTGCGCCAAATTTTATAGCGCATACGCGTGACGTCAAAAATATAACGTCGGAAATTCCTTTTGGAAAAACCTAGTATTTATTTTTAGCTACAACTTGTGGTAAATTCCTAAAGTAAAACCTACAATCTATTTATTGTCGCATCATTTAGGAAAGTCCTATGAACTAACCTATTTATAGCTACAGCCTGTGGAAAACCCAAGTCTGTATTTATAGTCTCAAACTTTCCAGCTTCAATGACGTCACTTTACTGAACACTAGGGGAATAATGGCAACAGTGTTGCAAGAGACTGACCTAATACGTGCTACTGTAGGTAGGTGGGTGACATGAATTTGAGAGGGATAAAGGGAGCTTTAAAGGTACACAAAAACACCAACACATACACACAGGCACTCCAAACGAATGTGTTACCTTAGAATGTAAGAGAAAAAGAAGAAATTTCACAAAATAGAAAATCCTTTACGCTACAGAAATATTATCCATCACATCACCATGCTATCCAACATGTCATACTCACTCTCCAAAATAACTTGTGTTCGCTTAGAATGTAAGAGAAAGAGATGAAAGCTCACAAAATATCTATCCCTAACGCCATAAAAATACTATCCATTACACCCACTATACCATCTATTATATCATACTCACTATTCAAACACCCAATGTTATCTTAAAACTTAAGAAAAGGAGATAAAATCTCACAAAATAGACTATCTCTTACACAACCAAAAATTCGTGTTCGCTTCAGTCCTTCGCTCCATGTGAATGTCTAAGAGCCATTTGGCATCAAGTGACATGTTTGTGTATATGTGTTTGGTGGTTGGGGACAAACCCCAAATACATATACACAAACAGCCACTTGAACTGGGGCTGTTTCTTCCATTAACATGTCGCCCAGTCCTTAAGCAGCAGAGAGGGTGAACAGACCATTTTGGTTTAGCACATACTTTTTTGTCCCAACTATGAGAAAAAACTGCTATTCTTTATACTTGTTCTCGTCAACTAACGCAAACAACGAGAACAACTTCGAGGTAGCACCCTCTCTGCCGCTAACAAATGTCTCTTGTGAATTTTCAATTTAACAAATGAACATATTATAATGAACAAATTAACCAAAGATTTTATCCAGACCTATACGATATCTGGATCTTGGGTCATGTAGATTTATTGTTATAAATCCGAAGGGAACAGCTTGTGCTTTTGAAAAGAAGTTTTTAAATTTAATCATATCCATATCTCCTGAACACCAAGTATAATAAATATTCTGTAAAGTATAATTATCTACTCCATTAAACACAACCAAAATATTACAGTTATCTCTGATTACCTTAGGTCTTTGTGTATATCGTTGTGTAACATAAATCACGTCAGTATTTTTACGTCTACCTCGAGAAAATATTCTACCTGGATTTGATTGTTTGTCCAGCATCACATCATCATATACTACCAGATTATTAATGAATCCATCTAAGTCATCTACGGATTGGGCTTCATCAATATCGGTGATAAAATCAACAATATCGTTGCCATCTTCATTCAGTAATTTTGCATTTTGATTAAAATTTTTAAGTACTTCATAACATCTTTGATCATCTACAGATGGTGCCACTAAATATAATTTATCCCACTTCATCCACCTCTTTATCAGATTAAGTAATAATTGTGTTTTACCAGATCCAGATGGGCCTATTATAATCATTCTGATAGAATTCGAAAGCGCTGGATGGTGCTTTACTGGTTCTTGTTTTCGTGTCGCTGAGTAATCAATTATATCTATATAATAAATAATATGAGTTTATATTGTGTTCGATGCAGAGTACCCACATCCACTGCTGAATTAACAACAATCACAACAAAAAATAAAAGACGTGCAATTACAGGTCAATGTGTAAAATGTGGCACACAAAAATATACATTTATCTCCGGACACAAAGTGTCAGGTGGTGATATAGCCGCTTCATTAGGGAAATTGCCAGGAGTTCCATGGGCTAAATACCCCGGTGAGAAACACCTTCCTGGATATAATTATTGTGGTCCTGGAACTCGACTTGATATCCGACTTGATGATCAAGATCAACCAAGACCAGGAGAGCATCCAGTAAATAAGATTGATCAAGCATGTCATGTTCATGATGTTGCGTATAAAAGTAAAGATTTGCAGCAACGGCATCTCGCAGATGTGAAATTGATTCATGCGTTAAATTCTATACCTAATAAATCTCTTAGAGAAAAACTCGCTAGTTTTCTAATAAAAACTGCCATGAAAGGTAAAATAATGCTAGGGGCTGGTAATTAATTATATAACTATTATAATGGAATCCATGTATTATTCCCCGAGAGGATATTGGAGAGGCAAAGCAGCGATTACTAAACTTGCTGAAGCAGCAAAAGTCTCACGTGATGTCGCTGCAGCGTGGTTAGCACGACAGGCAATATGACAAATCTATCTACGTCCACCTAAAAAATTCAATACGCACATTTTGATGTCAGCGTCCCTAATGAAGTTCATCAAGCAGATATTTTGGTTTTACCGCACGATACTATTAAAACACGTGGACGAAAATCACGCACGTACAAATACGCATTGACTGTCGTTGACGTTGCAAGTAGATATAAAGAAGCGGAACCATTATCAACAAATGCAGCATCTGAAGTTGCATCCGTGTTTGAGCGAATTTATCAACGTGGTGGTCTACGATGGCCACAGCTATTACAGGTTGATCCTGGAAAAGAATTTCTTGGTGCAGTATCATCATTGATGAAGCGACATAACGTTAAAATCAGACGAGGACATACTGAAATTCATCGTGATCAGGCGATCGTTGAACAATTTAATCGAACACTTGTTGAGCGGTTATTTGGATGCCAATACGCAAAGGAAATATCTACTGACTTTAAGTCCGGTGAGCGATCTCGTGAATGGGTTGCAAGGTTACCAAGTGTGATAGCTGCATTAAATAATGAAATTACTCGTGCAACTTCCATGAAACCTTCTAATGCAATTACAAAAAAATATATACCCCGTAGCGATAACGGACAACGCCATGAACAACCAATATTAGGTAATGTAACTGTAAGATATTTATATGAACCTGGTGAACTTGAAGGTGGTAAAAAAAGAGCAACTGATCCTGTCTGGAGCGTGACTACGCATACAATTTCTAGCGTGGTTAGATCCACTGGTAGACCTCCAATCTACAGACTAGATTCTACAGCCCCTCAACGTGGATTTGTGCGTGAACAATTACAAGTAATTCCTGCGGATACACAATTACCACCACATACAATTACATAACCAGAACCTCTACGTCGATTGCATTCAAGACAGGTTAGCATCACATTATCACGTATATGACCAAGATCACTATTAATTCTGTCTACGGTAAATTGTCTTGGATTATTATTCGAATATTGCCACAACATATTACAGTTACAGTTTGCACAATGATTATTCTGTCGTTGTCTTAGTATTATAATAAATTCAGTATCGATATCAAAATCACGATTATTTGTTTTTGTCACATTGTTTATAACCAGATAGTTTTTTCTTATTATGTCATTATTAACAGTTTGACCATTATTTTCTGTAAAATTTATAATAACCCTATGCAGTTGAGATATTCTTCTGACACGAGATACTGCAAGATAGACTAAATTTGACCATTCGATCCGATCATCTACAATCCAGATATTTGCATCAGAGATAGTTACTCCTTGTGAAGAATGGATCGCTATAGCGTATCCTAAAGTCCATGGAGATTTATCCATGCTCAATGCACTCTCAACAACATCAACAACAACCAAAACAATATCATTCAGTACAAGATTTTGTATCCTTGGTGGAACCAAGGAACCAGGAATTTCAACTCCAATATTCTGTCGTCGAGTATCTGCTGGGCGATGACACAAAGGTACAGGTAGATCTGAAAACTTTTCTTTATGTAACAGAAATAATTTCTCCTGTAGTTCATCACGAACTATCTTTCTACTTGCAACTATCAAATCAGCAGGTCTCCATAAACTCAGAAAATCATTCATAGAAGTCTCTGGAATTACGCATTATCTCACATTGTATTTAATCTGGTTGTAGTCTGATTAATCTTTAAAGTTCTTTCACCGGTTCATCAATAGCTCTATAGTCATCATTTATTTCTTCATAATGATCTACGTTATTCTTCAGCCATTCATGTGGAGACTGTCCAATAAAAGGTGGTGGTTGACCATGATCGCCAGACATTATCACAGCAGTATTCTTTGTCAATAACCATTCAGGAAATATTTTTAATATTTCTAACGGTACTGTGTCTACCTCGTCCCATATAATATACTTAGGTATATATTTCTCACCCATTCGCTCAGGAGTCCATGTGTCTCCGCACCACCTAAAGAAACTATGATATGTACATGATTTTACTCCTCGTTCTTTTATATCTCTGGCTAATTTATGTGTAGGTGTCAAAACAATTATATCTGAATTATTATTCATGAATAATTTAATCGCACGAGTTGTTTTACCTGAACCACCGCATCCATTAAGATAAACAGTTTTATGTCTAGCCACAGGATCGTATACAAATGGTGCAGATGACTTTGATACTTGATTATTAGTTTTGTAATATATTTCCTTAATTTCAACGTCGGCAGATTCAGAATAACTAAGTATATTTTCTTGCTTTATCCTCCATGTTCCCCATTCACCATTACCGAGTAGCGGTTTTAATAAATCCTTATATTTTTTATGTATATAAAATGAATCCGTAGCAACTCCGACAGCTTAACGACCAAATCTATTTATCATCGACAATAGATTTATCGAAACATAGGCTAGCATCGAAGATCTTAAATAAGTAAATTGCGGTGACTCGCCATCAATATAGCTCACAATCGTACTTAGTTTGGTTCCATCTAATAAATAAGCATTACATCGGCTTATAAATGTGTTTTTTTTCCGTTGTATCAGCGATTATAAAATCTAATTCAGCATCGTCCATAATCAATCTTGTACAGTGTCGTTTATAATCGTATGAACTACCTTGAGTAAACTTACCGATTATCTTTCTACCAAGATCTTTTGCAAGTTTTTCATCATGTTCGTCCCTGCATTTACGGTCATCTTCGTCAAGATCAGGGCATTCTTTCCTGGCATCATCGACAGGCTCTGGTAACCAAACTTGCTTCTGTGGACTATACGATATAATTTACTCTCAACGATATTAAAATTCCAGCATCAAGCATATATCGCAATAGTACTATTGGAACACAACATTTTTCAGAAAAATGTCTTCCAAACCAAACATAAGTAATAGCATGGAGATTTTCTGCGAACTCGAATGATTCTATATAGGCAAATCCGGTTAAGTCAAAATCTGGTAAGGGTCCATTTATCGCAACTCTGGTCATCTCATGTGATGGATGTCCAAATCTCTTAAAGTATTTAGAGCATTCTCCATATCCAAGAAAACTCCCAGGATAACATGCTACCATATCAACTGAAATAACGTCACTATAGTCGTATTTGGTATTCCATAATCCACCGTGTCCATATTCTATACAACTTTTCTGGACATCTTCAAGAAATTATGATCGTGTCGGTTTCCATGATTTTTTTTTCTCCTGAGCGAAATGGGCAGCAACGGATGGTACGGTAAAACAATTATTTAATAATTCTCCAACCTTGATATCGTCAAAAGTATATTTCAGCGCAATATTTCTCATTTCTTCATGAAGAGATTCTGTACGATAAATATCACCATTAGGCCGTACAAATTGATCGTAATCATGTTCTGAACTTTGAAATAACCAAACAGACACAGGGTCACTTTTACTGATATTTCTGATAAAATCAAATATATGACCACTATAAAATTTAACCGTTCTGTCTCGTGGAAATATTGTTACAGCATTAGTCCATGCATGTGCGTTATGATCAACGATATCTATCGAAGCTCCTCTTGATTCATATTTTGATTTATACAAAATCTCTCCTGTTAATGTTCTCACTGTTATCGGAAATTTCAATAGCTTTCCTAGCACAGCAACATCTTTAATAGATGCTCCAGTATCTTTAACTGTTTCTGCCCATGTATTTATTTTTTTACGTCGTAAATCTTTTAAGCCATTACCACGTATCGCATTTGTAAAGTGTTCTGTAACTCGTTCAGCTACACAGTTTATTCTCGACACTCTCATCGGTTTGAGATCCTTAACGTCAGGTTTATCATTCAGCGGATATATTGCATAGACAACAGCAGTCACAGGATAAACTCGTTCATAATACGGCTTATCAATGCCAGTCAGTATTCCAGGTTTGGATTTATTATTTAAGAGAACAATATTATTTCCCGACTGTACATGTACTGGATCACGCTTATCACGAATAATCCAAATATCGTCACCTGTACTTACAATAAATTTTATTAAAATAAAATAGTTTTGATTATCAAGGTGGTTAATAATTACTTTTCCTCGTTTGTCATTCATCATATTAACAGTATTTCCGATCCTGAATGTTGACCACACATGAGCAGCACCATCGTCACGAAATTCCTTTTTGGCTTCACGGATACGTTTAGTTATATTCGCATTCGTTAAAGCTAGATCTTGCATCGAAACACTAAATTTATATTCTGGTAGTCTGTCAAGATCAAATCTAGCGGAGAAAGGTTCAACTTCGGATAATTCCTCCATTATTATAATTAAGACAAATATTTAAATTGAATTTTAGTATATATATAATGATTCAAACAAGGAATAAATGCGTTTGGCTTAAACTTGGACATATCTCTCATTGTGATAAACCATGTGTAAACGAATACTGCGGAAATCACATGCAGAGTATCAAACATGGAAGTACAGGACCAAAACCATGTATTCAGTGTGGTATTGGAGTCAGAGGAAAAACTCAGTTATGTGTAAAATGCGGCGGTAAAAAATATAGAGAACTGAAACGTTATTATGACAAAAAAAAATAATACCTTGACATTGTCAGGTAAATCCCCTATACAAACCGCAATGGATTATCTCGCCAGATTTCAAAATAATGATTTAGACAAATAATATTATTATATAAATGGAGCAAAATGAATTTGTAGCACATCCGATCATCAAAAATTATGAAGCTTCTCGTGATGGCGTGATCAGGAACTGCCGATCAAAAAAAAAAACCAGTAGGTAGTCTTGATAAATTTGGTTATTTTAGATTCAGTGTTGGTAGAGGTAAAAATTATTTCTCACATAGGTTCATCTTTGAATGTTATTTTGGATTGATTAAAAACGTACTTGTAATTTACCACTTTGATGGGAATCCCCAGAATAATCATTTATCTAATCTGCAAGTTACAACACAGAGTAAAAATTCTAGACGTGGAAATACAGGAGCGTGTAAAGTATTCGTAAAGAGAGCTATTAAATCCATAAATGCAGATAGAGACCAAGAAATAACTTTCCCATCAATAAACGCAGCAGGTAGATATTTTTGCATGAAAAGTACCTGAAAATCAACGAAAATTTACTAGATTTTGAAGAACTCTGAGGGTAATAACTCCAGGGTTTCTCTAAATGATTTTCGTGTTTTTTGACATTTTCTTCCCAAACATGTTTAATTTTGATCATTTTTTGTTCGTTTTTTGCTGATTATTTGCTGTTTTTTGCTCGAAATTTGTTATTTTTTCGTACAAATGTCAAAAAACACGAATATCATTTAGAGAAACCCTGGGGGTTTGACCCGTACGAAATTAGAAATTTGACTAAAAAACAAGCAAAAAACGAGCAAAAATGACTAAAAAGCAAGCAAAAATAACATAAAACAAGCAAAAATAACATACAACAAGCAAAAACAACATGAAAGAAGTAACTTTTCTCAGCTCTATAATATTTTCTCAATAATGCGCCGATTGCAAAAGAATTTATTCGCTAAACGAACAATACGTAAAAATACTTATTATTATCAAAAACAATGTTGGTGCATTATCACATGTACTGTTGGGTTCCATTAGTATAAGTACGACAACTGCAATATTTACTCTACGAGCGTATATACAAATTAATATTAAGAAATTCTCCTCGTAGATCCAAAATGTATCCTGTCTGGTCAGTAAGTTTGAAATTTATTCTCGACAATAACGGATTATTTACACGTGGATAAACGGGGTTAATTGGTTCAGTTACAATTAACCACCCGGGAGGCACTTGAGGTGAGAATGTATATAATATATAACCTTGCTGGGCCTGGCTAGATTTCTCAACGTCTACTTGATAGCTGCCATCAATTATATCACATACTAGATTGACCGCGATTGTTGATGTTATATTAACAATGCCTGGCGATATGTGACGGCCTCCACCGTATGGATCGTTGTTATGTTTAAGAATCACCGATGGTGGAGATATTTTTATCCACGCTGCATGTATTTTAGGGAAATATTCATCAATGACATCGTTGAGTGTTTTCTTCATTTCAGCGTTATTTAAATTTGGTATTATAAATGTTTGTAAATCTTCTTCTGTTATTTTGTAATGATCAAGGAATAATTGCTTAAGTTCTGGATCTGTGTAAGGATTTCCATCGAGTTTAGTCGCAACGTTTATAATACTTCGATTGGCGATGTATAAATCAAATAGGATCCTATTTAAATGTTTTATTGACACGATTATCTGATTTTTTACATCATTGCTATAATATTGAGATAATGAAATAAATAAACTTCTTAAATAGTTAAGTGTTTTATCGTATTCGGGTTTAATATGATCTAAAAATCTTTTAAAAAATTCATCATCAACAATATCTCTTTAAATCTGCGTCCTGGCGTCTCTGATAGCATTAAATGCTGATCTATTTATCTTAGGGGTCCTTCGACCGTCGAAATCAGTAAAGTAATATCTATTGTTGCTTGGATCAGATTCAAATAATATATAAGACCATGGTTGTTTTTTTCGATATTCTGGATCTTTAATGAATTTTTTTTTTCCGTTGTGAGAAATTAATTTTTGGTTGGTTCTGGAATTCTATTTGATTCTTGGTCTGGAGGAACATCAGGCCATCCTAATAATCATATAATCGAACTTTGATAAATGTCTACGAGATAATCAGGGGAATGTATTTCAATCGCCGCTGATAATGTTGGTTCGTAAACAGTAATCGCTATTTTTGATTCTTTTCCTGTAATGGATTTAATTCTGCGTTGAAATTCATCGTTGATCTGTTCTATCTGATAACTGCCAGTTGGAATACTAACTACTTGCCAATCAGGAGTTCCATCAGGTTTATTCTTATTTGCGAATACTAATGAATTATTTGGCTGTAGTCTACCAAATGGTTTTGATCTAATATTAGGCCAGCTATAATAAACCCGTAACTGTGCTAATGCTATTTCTTTTGCAGGAATTGCGGTTGGAAAGTTAACGCTAAATTCAGGATTGGTCGAACTCAATGAAATCATTGTAGTTTTTGACGGTGTTGTATTAGTGAGGATCTGTTGAAGTAATTCTCGCGACGCTGCTGAAGACTCAGTCATTATTATTATTGTTATTATTTAATTCGCCTTGATTATTGTCAGCGATTCTGAATGCTTCATCGTAGGTTTTCATTATCGTTACGAACTCCTCATCAGATATTTTACCATCGCTGAGATCCGCAGAAAGATACGATGATAGTTTAGAATACGCCGCTGCTGTTGTGTGTAATTTTATTATGTACTCTTGCAATTTGTCATTTGTACATGTAGTTATCTTCGTAGCGATAATACCGAAAATACCTGCGCATGTTGTTACCGTTGAAACGACGATTGTTATAACTGCAGGCGCTGTCATTGTTGTCGTTGATAATAATAATCCGGATCCAGCAACAACAGCGGAAACTGAGTAAACGATTATATCAATGACAACCATACGTCTGCGATATTGTTTTTACTTTTACTGTATAATCGTCGATGATATATTTTAGTTTGGTTTGACACTCACATACTTGAGCGTATCTGTGACATTGAACGTCGATAAGTGACTCAGTCACTTGATTCATTATACTAACAACGTCATTGAATTAAGATTGAGCTACGAATTCTAGGCACCACTAGTAACGTCTCGGGTTTTTCTCCGTTGATGTTAACGTAAACGTTTCTTTGGTGTCCTTGGTTAGCATCACCAATAGAGGATTATGATATACATTCGGTGATAATGAAGTTGCCGCAGTAATTTCCGAACCGTACAGGGATAGCCTGTATAACCCAGTTACTTCTGCGGTATGTTCGAGAGTGTTATTTTGTGGTGTCTATGTTGTTGATCCTGATGCTACTGTGTACACGATATTGACGATCTGATTGTGAGCAATTTTAATCAGATTAGTTTTTTGAACAATCTACCATTATATTTATCAATGTCTGTTTAAATGTGACAATGTGGTATATTCATGCACGACTTTATGAGGTGGTTTTGTTGATTTTGATATAGCATCAAGTACATTAAGTACTTCACGACCACATATTTGTGGGTCAGTTAATGTTTGTGTTGGCAACGTTGAATACCAAATTGGAGCAATAACATTGCTGACATAATGAAGAAATTCCTTAGGTGGCGCTAATCCATATGAATCGAACTAAATAATTCCACGTGGATCAATTACATATCCAACCCAATGCGTGCTTGGTCCAGAGTTTTTGTCGAGATTAATAATACCAGTTTCAGAACTGCTAACAGTTCTAGGTAACTGATCGCGCATAAAAACACCTCTGAAGTTTTTTTATTTTTAGTTTTTTAGCAGCGTCGAGTAAATCAAAATTGGACATAGGCGATATCAGTAAACTGTCCCGGGAAGTCTTAGACCCTTTCCGTAAGATTACGGGGTCGCTGGTAATCTTAGACCTCTTCCCTTTTTTTTGGATGTTCTTCTTATTCCCTGTCCGGTTGCTTTCTTTAATGCCATTCCAGCAGCGGTTCCAACAGCGCCTAATGCAGCTGCTTTTGCAACAGCTGGGGCTGCAGCGGCTATTAATGCTGGTATAGCTGCGAGAAGTGGAAATATACCACCCGTCTTAGCGATGTCTTTGATAGCTCCCGCAGAAAGATTAAGTTTTATATCTTTATTTGATTTTTTAGCTTCATTGAAGTTTCTGAATTGACGCTCGGTCAACGACAATTTATTTGAACCGCTCATCTGTTCTTTTTTTAGCGATATTTTTATTCCACAGTTATTTTTTGATGCTGATTGTAGCCTTTTAATCTGACCAGGAGTCAGGGTAACACTGGCGTGATGATATGGCATTATAATTATTATGGATGATCTAATTATGTGTTACATATTTTCTACTGGGGCATCAACGACTCTCATTCGTCCACCAGCACCTTCAAGTAACATCGTCTTATCGCTGAGTATGACGGCAATTGCCCTATAATTTGCAATAGCTCCTTGGTTTACGCGAGCTCGAAAGATTATGTCAACGACTGATTGTCTGGTTAAATCTAAATGTTCCAGCGAAAAGTAATAAATCGGATATAATGTTGTAAAATCTAGCTGTGATATTTGTAAACCAGTATCAATGTTCTGATCACGCCCCATAAACGACATAAGACGAAGATATGCACGTGCTACATGATTATTTTCAAAATTTAGCAATATTTCTTCAGAAGGTTCTTGATGTCCATTTATCCTTAATGAAACCTCAGAAACACCAAGATCGTCAAATATCATAATACTTAGATTTTGTGAGTTTACTCGTGCAGCATCTTGTAATGCAATAAATATATGTCGCGGTGCAGAAACACCTTGCTGAGAAGCTATTTGCCATGTAAATAAACCATTAATGTTACTTTGAAAAGCATCTGTTGTCGTAGTCAACCATGACAACGTTGATTTACCACCTTGACTCATAAAAGATAGCAACTGGTCTTCTTCAGATATTGATGGAGTTATCACTGGCATCCACAATGAAAGTTTTGTTAGTACTACTTTACCAGTATCAGTACCAGGGGGTCGCCATATTGCATCATCGTCAGTGCCTTTTCGTACAAGTACAACTGTATGTTTAGCTCCGAAATAACCTTTCTGACATTTCTACAGAATCCAAAGATATGTGACAGTGGAATTGCACATGAAAACATTCTTCTATTACCTTTTAACATTGCTCGACGTGATCTAAATCCTAAGTTGAAATCTGCATCTATATTAATAATCATACCTTGTACATCAGCGTCGTCGTTTCTGGCAAAATTCCGTAGTCGTCCTATTTCATATTGTCGGTACTCTGGAAAATTAGAAGTATCTTTTACAAACATCATTGATGGACCAGCTGATCTTGAATAATCATCGCTGTATCTTGCAAGACCAAGTATTGTCGTAGCAACGTCGATGTATTTATGACAAATCTCAATCTCTCGTCCATCAATCATATATGCGGCACCTTTGAATAGCGCCATAATACCATTATTAACAAAACCAACACTATCACCAGCGGCGTATTCAGTATCGTCTGCTTTTAAAATTTCACCTTCTACTTCAATAAATGCCTCAGCGGGTAGAAAATATCTGCTTGTATCCTGAACTTGCAGTTCAACCCTTCCAGGCTGATTTGGAATTCGTGCGTCGTAAGAATAATAATGATAATCACGCACAGACTCATCCTTCAGTACTGGTGCATCCATGTCGAACGCTGGATCAGATATACGTTTGAACATCTTTATTATAATTATTATCGTCTAAAACGAAGACCACTTCGAGAAGTGAGACCACTTCCTGCTATCAGACTAGCGGTTATATTTTTTTCTTTTTCTGATAATGGTACATCAGCAAACTCTGCTAGTTTTTGATTAGCAGCTTGATTTATTATTTTACTGATATTTCCAGGCATTACTTCAGTGCTAGGTAATTTTACAGGTTGAGGTTTTCGTCGTATTAATCGTGCTAGTCTATCTTTGATTGCTGAGAATGCTTTACTAGCAACATCACCAACAGCAACAATACCTTTATCACGAACAACGTCAATAACTTTCATTCCTAGTTGCTTTGCAATCGGTATTGCTTTTGGGGCTATCCTTCTAAATAGACCCTGAACAACATCACCTAGTCCATCTCCGTAGGTTGTCTTGTATACTGGTAATCTTGAATTTATTACCCTGACCATAGTTGGTCCACGTTGAGTACTATGTACGATCATTTTATTATTGTAATTGTATTTAATTACGTACTCAGTCACTGTAGTAGTCATCGGCAATTTCATTAATAAGAGACTGATAAACATCAACGTTCATGATACCGCCTGTAAATAATCGTCTACAGATATCGGCCGCTTCATTAATTATTTCTAGGGGATTATTACCAGCTCGTTTTCCTCCAATGAGGATTTCTAATCGATCAACATCAGCAAGAACATTATTGGGACAAGTAATAAGACCACTTCCTAAACCACTTCCAATTACGTTGCCAGAAGAGGTGTCTGACGGCCAATATTCTTCTTCCTCCTCTTCCCTTTTGCTTGGTTTTTGTTGTTTTGGAGATTGTATTAATTGCTGTGATAGTGGTGGTAATATTTGTGGCAATTGTTGTTGGGGTGGTGGTGATACTTGTTGTGGTAGTGGTGGTAGCATTGGTGATCGTGGTAATTTAAATCGTGGTTGTTTTTGTGGTTTTGGAGATTGTGGCAATTGTTTAGATTTTTCTTTTATATGGTTATGTACAGCCTCATCAAATTTATTAAAAATTTTAATATCTTCATTAGATCTAATTTCTGGAATACCAGTATATATGCGATATACATCCTTAATCCAATTGGCAGAGTTCAGAGATTTAACATGTTCTGGTTTTACATATCTTTGTCTTTCATAATATCCAAATGCGGCAATATCAAGTAATTGGTCTTTGTCCTTGATAGCAGCAATACCTCCAGGTGTAAATTTATCTATTATCTTAATTCTGGTTTTTGGTTGTCGTGGTTGTGGTTGTGGTTGTGGTTGAGCCGCTTGAATACGACCAGCAATATCAGCAGGTAATGTTTCAAGAGCTCGTTGTGTTGCCTCAGCTGCTGTAACAATTTTCTTTGTTGGTTCGACAATCGGTTTAAATAATTGTTTTGTATCCTCTTCAAATTCGACTTGAGATTCTTGTCGTTCTTGTAATTGTTGCTTGAAAGCATCACGAACAGGTAAATATTTTTTAATTGCTTCTAGTCGCTCTCGTGCTAATCTAGCTGAATGAGGTTCTCCAATATTCATTATTAAATAATATTTATAACAGATATTTAATTGAATTTGAAATCACCAAAAATACTTAATAAAACGCGATAACTCTGCTCCTCCTCTGCTAGAGAATTATTTCCCCTTTCTATGTATGTCTGTATGTATGCATGTTTGTCTGTATTTTAATTTATCAAAAATAATCAGTAGATCCTAGCGGTTACCCTTCAATGGAGCCCCCCGATAGCCTGTGTGACTTTCATGGGGTCCTTACATTGTCGTCTCTCTTATGACGTATTATGCGGCACGCCCATGTTCTGTTTCTTTTGGCTAACACCCTTTCTGGATGTTTATTTGGGGGTTCTTCCATGGGGCAGAGAGCTCAAGGCATACTACTGATTATTTTAGGGGGGGGGGGGTATTGCATAGACACCTCCCGGCGAATTTCTAATCGACGAAAGTGAAATATTAGCAATTCAGAAGGCTGTCTAGGCATTGCGATTTCGATAAAACCCCCACGAAACCCCCGGGTAGAATTCCAAAATAGAATCCGACCACGAGATACGTGGTGGTTTATCGAAATCTCAGGGATGCCTCCCCCCTACTTATTAAAAGATATGGGCGACCCGGGGACCCGAACCCATCTCGGCGAGATCTGGGGTCGAACCGCAAACATCAGTATTAAAGTTTCCAGCAACTTTAACATTGAGCTAACGAACTCGACTACGGATATACGTTTTAGAAATTATTATATGTGATTATTGTGCAATAGCATTTGATATCTGATTTACAAATAAATAAATATTTATAATTTTATTAAGATATTTTGCCATTATATGTATGAACCGATTAAAATGTATTATATTTAAAATTAAAACCCTGACAAAGTCAGGGGAAATAAACTGCACACAAATACCTGGACCCGCGGATATCTCCGCGGCGATAAACACAGCTATTGTTTGAACTACTACGTCACACGTCCTTGAAAAATCGGTACGCATACCTATCTCAGTACATGTATGTATGAATCACTTCACACTGTATATATATGCAATAGTTGATCTGGATAAATTCATAGCAGCAGGAAGGGTGAATGACCACATGTGTGTGTAAGATAACAGCAGACAAGAAGGGAATATGATATGCGCGGTATGGCAGTCGAACCTTACATATTTGTCTTAATCATAATGCAAAATTTGCTCGAAAACCAAGTTGTAGGGTCCACCGCAGCAAGGGGGTGGGGGGTGGACAGACATTTGGTAATGAATATATTTGCATTATGATTAAGACAAATGATTTCGCGGTACGGCAGTCGAACAGACCACTTGTCTCAATTATCACTAAAATTTGGCTTAATCATAAGAGTGGTCTGTTCACCTTCCCTGCTGCTCGGCGTCCACTATCACCACATGGGCAACATGGACGAACTATTGGCGAGTGATATAATTGGTTCAATGTATACATCGCACTACGTATGATTAGGAATCTTGCTCGGCTGTTTAATCGACAAAACAAGGACATCGATAAGACACATCCATGGAGACATTACGTGCATTTAATTTATACCCAACAGCTGATCAACGACCAGAATTTTACTGGGGTATGGTTAGTGGAAAACCGCAGCAGAAGAAAACTTGGCAAAAACATTTTTAAATTCGCTGCGGATCATCTAAAAGGACTCTGAATATCCTAACGTTGTAGTGGAATTCCTGCTTCCATATGCGTCTAGCTCGGCAGGCAAGGACTATAAAAACAACACAAGTCGATGACCAACAGCAATGATGATTTGTTAAGTAACCCTTTGGTCTGATGGGCAAACTGAGTCACAGATATTGTTCCCCGACAAGGACTCGGTTGGGGTGTATTTTAAGTCGCTCGAGGCTACAGCGAAATTGATTCAGCAACAGTTATATTCACACACTGACTTGATTATGACCGGTGACAACATTCGTGAGGTTTCCACAACTACTCAATGCAGGATCTTTCAAGATGCTTTTACTTCCACTGATGCGTGTAATGCACAGTTGAGATAACCCACCTCCCCAGGAAGAATCCCTATAGTGCTAAATATCTAACTTGGGTGTGAAAGACACTTAATAATGCAAGAATTAACCGCGGCATCAAACTGAAAAATAAGCGTGATCCACAACAACATGAAAAAATACATGTTTTAGCTGGTCAACAGCCGTTCATCGATTCAATAAAGTTTCTGAATTCGTCTTTTGACAAAGTGGGCATTTTAGCGGGGGAGAATTTTACAATCAGTCTTAGATGCTGTGATAACAATACGTACTTATTAACGAGAACAAATGTGTATCAATATAAGTAAATGAGTAACTGGAACAAATATGATGAAGCTCAGTACCCTCGGATCAAAGCATTTTATTTATGGCTTTCACTTGAAGGTATTTCAGGTAAAGATTACATGCATGAAAGCAAAGTTTGGTACACATCCAAATGCAAAAACGTACTCTACTATCACTATCCATATAAGTGCACCTATCTGTTGTTTCTCGCTGATGTATTTACAAACAGTCCTGACACTGCCGTGCACGTGTTCAAGTTTGAACCTGCACATTACTTCTCATAACCAGAAATGATGTGGGATGCGTTGTTTTCCAAAGCAAAAATCGAGTTGGGAATTCTCACCGACATTCAACAGCAGCCGTTTATTGAGCACACTCTTCTTTGACGGATTTCTTTGGTGAGTCGAATATATCCGCTCACCAACAAATCAAATGTTGACAGGTATGACCCCTCTGCTCCGAACAGTTCCATCATGTATCTCTATCCAAATAACCTCTAAAGTTAGGCAATGGTGCAACAGTTGTCGGTTGATGGGTTTCAGAGGTTTGATCCCGTGGAAGTTACGCTTCTCAAACACGTGTGCGAATACAACATCATTAGTGACCACGGATACTTCTCTGAAGTTGATCTGGAATACCCTGAACGTTCATATGATGCACACGATTATCCGCTGGCGTTAGAAGCATTGTCTGTGCCTGGTAACTGGCTGTCTCCGTATCAGTGCTCGATCACTGATTAATCCATATGTAAATACACTGAATGCACCAACCTAGTACCAAGTCAAAAACAGTTAAATACTGCACGTGCGAAGCTGTATTTGCAATTAGGTAACTAGTACGAAGATCCATCGATAGTATGCATTTATTCAGAACGCATGGATGAATAAGGACCTGAGAAGAAAGGAAACAAACGAGTTTGAGTAGGACATTTTAAAGCTCATGAACATTTCAGTGTCTAAAAAATCCATGGAAAATCTGCGCAAACGAATACGAGTCGATCTTGTCCGTGATAACAAACAAGACAAACTTCGAAGTCTCATCGCTGACCTGGCTAATGTATCCAGAAAGATTTATAATGGTGGACTTGTTGCAGCTCACAGCAAAAAGAAATATAAAATCAAACAAATAAAACCCATAGATGTTGGTTCGTCCGTGGTCGACGTGTCGAAGCTATTGATGTACGACTATTACTATGACAAAATCAAACCGTTTTACCAGCGTAGAGTCAAGATGAGGTACAATGACACTCACGCTACTGGTGCACAACAATACCTACTGAGTTTGCCACCGCGTGATACCAATCAACAGATCCTCCCCGATGAAATCAACACTTGCGCGTTTGGTCATCATGCTATTAGAATTAACAGGTCTACTAGTACATCAGCCTGTTCAAACTGTTTTCGGTGGAAGTTCCCCATTCGCTCGAAATAATTCCATTTCTTCGAGTACAAATGAACGTTTGGGAGTTTTGATTCCACCATGCGACAATGGTCCCAAGCAATAACGTGTTGGTTGTCTTGGAGTATCAGTCTTTTTCCAGATTGAAAACCCATCCACTGACTAATTTGGTTCAGCTGCACTATCTTATCCATATTCTAACTCTCCAGGTGGATACAGATACTGCAAAAACGTGTGTTAGAGGGTTTTTAACGGACCCGGCTTTGAAATCATTTTCGGATTGGAGGCGGGGCCTCTCTTCACATTCTTTTGTCGAATCGCATTGGCTGGATTAATCAAATCGTTCGTGTGACTTCATTGTTTGGTTCTGCTATGACTAGCAGAAGACGGGTTACCCATTCTTTAGACTACTCTTGCCCATTTGTAAGTCTTGTGCATAATGATGACATAATAACCATTCCGCGAATTTCCGATTACATAAGTCCACAACAGCTTGGTCACGATGAATGTTGACATGTCCAACACAAACTCGTACATGATGTTTGATTACCAATGCAGCAAAAGATCCGATAAATTCTTTACCACGATTCACTTGCAGCAGTTCTGGTCATCGGAGTAACGAACGTTTATAAATGCAACACTTGCAGAATCAGTTAACTCCAGTGGTTGCGCATTTTGGTGCTTGCAGGCAACATCAGCAATCGTTAACGCATACTTGTAGATGCGCAGTCGGCGTCATCGACCACGGACACGATCGTCTGGAAGAAACAATGAATCAGCCCTATGAACCCCATTAGGAAAGTGGACATCAAACCGCCCTTGTGAAATTGTTTATTGGTACTGGTAGATAGATTTGCCACAGCGATTGTTTGGCCTTGCGTGTTTGAGCAATCCTATGAGTGACTTTTGCATTCTGATGATTGGTCCCGCTGAGTCAGGAAAAAACTCATATGTTGCTGAATATGATTTTACGATGGCTGAAGTGGGATCGTTTGTATGTGATTATGCCATCTACTGATAAACAACCGTGTTATAACTTTTCAAAAAGATTTTCAGAAACCTCTTAGCAGAAGAGGTAACACCACAACCAAGGATTTATTTTCCACCGTCGATGAAGCACTAACCATTGACGATATGAATGCAAGATAAAACACTCAAGCACGATACGACGATGTGATGCTTGAAAATCAAGTCAATTTAGCACATATATTACGAGGCAGGCACAACACACGGACATTATTTATGTGACTCAATGATACGCACTTGCGTCGAATGTGATTCGTGAGAACTGTAAGAGGTCAATAATAGTTCGTGGTATTGATACTCATAGCCTTGTCGATATTTATCAGCGAATTATTTTCACCGATATTTACTCTGTTAAGAAGAGAAATAGTTTCGACTGTTATTAATCGAGGATGAATTTGTTCGGGTAACAGTTAATGGGCAAAGACTATCGTTAGATGAAAAATATACAGGCGTTATCGGTGTGATTTTGCAAGAGAAGGGTGCAAAACCTCCTGAACGCACAATCACTGGAAATATAAATATTTCCGTGGCAAATGTTTTCTGTGATTGAATGACAGTTGTACCAGTGCAAAGGGGTAAGTGGCTAGAAGTGTGTGTGTGTGTTGTACCAAGACGCGAAGAGTCCATGTAGGGTCTGCAGTCGTGTAATTGTAATACGCGATTGTATTATTAATAGAACTATGATGCACAACAAATGTTACGGACGTGAAAATAATCGAGGCGGATAAACAGCTGTGAGATGAAATTTCAAAGAGATTCGTGCTAATAGTGAAATATAAACACTCGTGATGTTTCGTAGATGACATCTGTGATTTTGTCGCAGCAGCAAATGTTATTATTGACTTGGCTGGAATCACATCAAAGAAAACAAACGCAGGTGCTTCACTTATGGTTGGGGTTATCAAATTAATTTCGAGACGATGAAATTTAGGAATACGTGTCTATCCAGGGCTGCTTAGAGTGGCACAAAGCAGTCTCACAACGATCAGTAAACTGTGTTCGGTGGCCATCGAGGATAAAATATTTAGCATGACTGAATTCGCGACTGTGTGGAGGATAATAGAAAATCACCAAGAACTCCGAGCACAATAAGAAACAGCGCAGTTTGGGATTTATAAACAATAGAAGTCGAATGAGATTTGCCTCAGTTGTAATTGTACAGCAAATAGCATGGACAACTATTTATTGATTCAGCACTGTTGGATGCGTAGTAGACGTATACAACCTAATGTTTATTCGAGTTGACTCTTTTGTGTATTAATCATCCACGTTCGCATTTCTGTATTTTGCTTGTTTGACAAGTAATAAGATAGAGACTACTCAGGACATAAAAAGGGAAAAAGACAAGAACGATTAGTATAAATTATAAAGCAGGAAGCGAGCCTGTTTACAATTTTAGTGAAATTTTCATTTAAAAATGACACAGATATGCTTTATTATATCATTTGTTACGAGTCTGTGCTCTTGAAATAAGTAACAGAAAAGAGTAAAGACAACAGCGTTTGTAAAATTTAACAAATAATTTATTTCCCTAGACTAAAAAGTAAAACAAAAATAAGAAAAAAAGAACGTACGGCATTGCAAATTAAATCCAAATTGTAATCCAGGATAAAACATAAGTCCTATCAATGAAAAGATCTAAATGAATCACAGTTCAAATCCCGATGAAAATCCAAAATGGAAGACGATGACGTCTGCAATAGCCAGGGTTGTACTGATGTGTCAACAGACTTGTTGAATCACAGAAAATATTATAATTCAAGTTTTTGAATTCCGTATAAATTCCAGTAAATATCTTTGTCCAAGAATTAATTTAGAGCACTTTAGTATTTCCAGGGAAAGCAATCACTTGGATTCAGTAATTTGAAGAAAAATACAATTTTAGCCCCAAACTGGACACAACATAAAACAACTTGACCTCTCAAGTGTTAAGGCACGAATGACATAATTCTTATCATAACATCAGTTATGACACTAAATCAAATTCAAAACCGATTCTCGGATGGGGTCAAGAGTTCATCATTCTAGAAAATAATATAACTTTGTTTACGAATTAACGCGTCCCTCACATATCGTAGTCCAGGTATGACCTTAACTGAACTAAATGATTCTTACTCTGAGACCAATAAAACAAAAATAAAAAAATTGTTTACCAAAACTGTCACTGATTTTGGACAATGCCAAATCCAGTAAACAATGTTACATTACAATAGCATGTAATGGAATAATACATATTTTAAAACTAACAGACAAACAATTAATTTAAATATACATAACACATTATGTTTCATCAATATTATTGACACATTAACTTATTCAAGGCTATTAGCACATCACCACATTCAAGACTAGTTAACTGCATTCGAAATAGTCTAAAACGTGGGGCATTTTCTCTTGCTTTTATAGGTTTTTGAAATTAAATTAACCTCAGTTTTAAACTGTCGCTTTATTTTGTTATCCTCGGTTTCCAGAGAAAACTGGCTTGCATACCAGTGATAACCAAGGTTCGAAATATTGCTCGTGACAATAGAATTTTCCATCGGGAAGTTGATACAATTTGCAACTTTCAAAGGCATTGATTAAAAACAGGTACATATATGCTGTTGATTTTGATTGGACAAGGACATACTCAGCTTTGGCAACTAATGGATAAAGTTGCCGTCCAGAAAGATAGTTAGCATTTTGGCCCACGGTTTAATTATCTGATGCAGTGGCCAATTCTCAATTTGTGAAACGTTCTAATTTCTTCCGCTCTTAAACAACTGCAATTTAAAAGAAGACTATTCTACTACAAGGATTTCAGGAACATAAAATAAAGTTGTAGAAACAAAAATAATATAATTAAGCACAAACTGTTAAATTGATTAGAATTAAAATGATACGAGTTTAATGTTATCTAACTGATATCATCTAATTCATTTTACATGGCAACTGACACTTTACACTGGGCAAAATACAATAATCTGCATACAATAATGTAATAGCTCAATAGTATTTACTGTAATATGCTTAAATTTGGATATTATATGCATTAATACTCAATCTCAAAAGCATCATAACTGTAGTATGCTCAAATTCCGATACTCTGTGTAATGGTATTTAGTGTCAAAAAATAATACGTGTAAGGTGTTTAAAATAGGATATTCTATAGAAAAAAAAAACAAAAAAAAACAAAACAAAACAAAACAAAAAACATAAATTATACCGGTAGTATGCTTAAATTCGTATACCTTGTTTAATATTACCCAGTGTCAAAAGCATCATACCTATAATATTCTTAAATGGCGACATTGTACGTATTAGTACTCAGCCAAAAAAGCAAATTACAATATAAAGTAGATCTATCGTGCTAAACAAACTGTGTCTATTTCTCAGTCTTTTGTTCTTTTTCGCTCACAATCATTCCTTTGTTGATTTATTTGTCGTTTTATACTGAATGCGATATACCATATTTGTGTTTTTGTGTGATATATATTGCATGATTTATTTATTATATTCACATAGCATTTATTGATGCATTACTCTGTTTTTGTGGTTAGATATTTTTGGCACATACATTATCTTTGACAAATATTTTTTTATTAAAATATCAGATGTCCTTTTGCAAAACCGATTTCCCGATATAAATCTACTGCTTTCCATGACAAAATTACTGCATGATGACAGGAATTTGTCTGATAACAGCAATTTGCATGATGACAGGAATTGTATGACTTTATTTCTCTCTCTCTCTCTCTCTCTCTCTCTCTCTCTCTCTCTCTCTCTCTCTCTCCATTTATATTTTCTATTGTCTTCTAAGCAGGGCATATTTCCAAACTGTTCACGACAACTGCATCGATATTTTTAAAGGTCAGCACAGCTTCTGAGATACAATAATATTATATATGGTTCTATTTCTCCCTCTATTGTTCTGTATTTTGTTTCTCTCACTCACGATTTCAGCATATTTTGCATTGTTGGAATGCATGTTATGTAACGCCTTCATCATTCACGGTACATGTATGTATATATCTATACATACGGAGCCTACATTTAACACTGATTTTGTCTCTAAAGGGTGATAATGATATGTAGACAACATTGCATACATTAACTTTCTGTATTGTGTATAATTTCGTTATAG
>JAECUM010019699.1:0-33460 GCA_016617855.1 Megalonaias nervosa
TATATATATATATATATATATATATATATTTGTCTTGGTCTAATGGTGTAAATATAGATTAGCCATCTTGTTTCTAATTTTGTAGGAAAAAGAAAGTTTGCAGAATTTATATCCATTTTGACTCTTAGGTAGGATAGCATTGATATTACACTACTTGTGGAGTTAGTAGTATTGATAGTTTGAGGTTCCTCTCTCAGAGACCCCCTACCCCTCCAAAACGTTATACGTTAAAATTTTTGTCAGCAGCCTTTTTTAACTTAAAATGATGACTTTCATTTCTGACAAAATTTGTTTTGTCGGGGTAGGGGGTCTCTGAGATAGGAACAACTCAACTATCAATACTACTATTACAGCCCTATACTATAAAGTTTAGACAAAATTTCATATTAAACAAATGAAATATTATATATAATGTATCACTATAATCCAACCCGACATGTTGAATTTGATCTGACAAACAGATTTTGTAAGAGATTTAATTCAATCAAATCAGCCTCAAGTTATACTGGTATAAAAACTAAAATAATAAGCGATTGTATTAAAAAAGTTGGATATCATATATCACCAAAATATGGGTCAGTATGGTTATTCGCGACTGAAAATGATATGAGAATAGCGGGTTGGGCAGATGATGTGATGACATTTATTGACAATATGGTTGATATTTTATTTGATAATGATATTACCAAAGCTGTATGCAAACAAGGTTCCACTATCCGGGATCCCCTACCCCTCCAAAACTTTCTATAGTAACATTTTGTCAAAAATATTTTCACTTACCTCCGTTCACTTAATCCTATAACAGAAATGACCACGAATAAAATTTTAACTGTGTTTTATATATCGTTATTTTGGGGAAATCTATTTCATGACCTTGATTTCAGTAGGAGTTTTAAAAAAATTCATTAGAAATTCCTTTTCTTTGACCTTGATTTGGAGTGGGCGTTATATTTTAGGAAAATTTATTGCAAATTGACCTGATTTAGGCGTTATATTCTGAAAAATCCATTGGAAATCCCCTATTCTTAACCTGATTTTGACGTCATTTTAGGAAATTCCCTGTTTTTAACCTTGATTTAGTTATTATGGGAATTTTGTATGGGCATATGACAGTATAGAAATTCCGTTTGGACACTATAAAGGCAGTTAGAATTTTATTCGTGATCATTTCTGCTACATGATTACGTGGACGGAGGTAAGTGAAAATATTTCAATTTCCAAATACATTGGAGGAATCTATAGGATATATAAAACCCGCATTTCTCCGAGTTAAAAGTCTGTATTCGTGAACTGTTGCTAAGAGACACTAAGGTAATCGATAAGTTTATAGATTCGCATGCTATATAATGCTGTCTAAAAATAACTTGAAGCTAAGTACATGTCTTGTTTTGAGTCAGAATAATATATTGTTACGTTTTCAGCTACAATTGTGATAGAACTTGGGTCTGTCTGTCTGTATGTCTGTCTGTCTGTATGTATGTCTGTCTGTATGTCTGTCTGTCTGTATATATATCTGTCTGTATGTATGTCTGTCTGTCTGTCCCTATGTATGTCTGTCCGTATGTTATGCATAACATTAACTTAGTACAACAAACACGACAACTGTTTGTTACTAAGCTATGCTTGACGGAGTTGTCTCGCTTAATCATCTAATATCATAGTCAAATCTGATCTATTTCCAAATCAAAATACAGTGAATTAACTCTGATATAAACAAAAATTTGAGATAAACTCACTGATTGTCATAGCCAAAAAAAAAAAAATACAGTGTAAAAGCAACGTTAAAATCTAAATCACACACATATATGCTATGTTCGATTACTACAAAACTTAGCTGGAACAGTATTAAAAAACAGATATAGTTATATTTCTTGACCAACACATAGTATCTCCACGTTCCTATTAAGTAATATGTGCTATCATGATTATATAATAGAATTTAATTCTACCAGATACTTTACGACGACATTCAAATAGTTCTTTCATCGCTATCTTACTGAGAAGATACTTACTACCTTTTACGTAAACCTTCGACCTATCTAGGTCTATATTAATTTTTGTATACTGGTATTGGCTTATCGGATTATGTAAATTGTTATATTTTAATGCAAGCTCGTCTCGTAAACTTTCGAGATAACTAAAGTATTTGCTGTCATCTGATTTGATAAGGGAGAGTTTGATTCTGTCAAATTTACTGAAACAAATACCTGAAATTTCATCGTTAAATTCAAATGATAATTGCTGGTTATTAACCATTATTTTTTTGATTTTGCTATTAACTCCATCTGCTAATGTTAAATTTTCAAACATTATTTCTAATGTTTAGACAAAATTACTTGTATAATGTCCAAGCGCTAGTGTGTTAATTCCGTCACTGCAATATCTTTTATCATAAAAATTACTCAGTCCCCGTTTTATGATCGTATCAGTTTCAAGTTTATGATGATTTGTTCTGATAACATTTGTTTTGATAAAACTGATGCTATTGTTTAGCGCTGCTTTAAAATCGTCAAAATTCATCATCTTTTTCACATATCCTCGAGGAATACCTTTTGCTTTTTTTGTAAGTTTATTGTCATCTAATATGACAGCATACATTTTGCTCTTTAGTCCAACACATTCCCTAACTGGCATAAACATAAACTCATCTTTCATTTTTCCAATAACGTTTTTATTCGAATTATCTTGAAATCCACTATATTCTGGATAATCTGATAAATCGAACAGATTTTAATTATTGTAAATATCCATATAGACATTTTCACATTTTGTATTATAAACTAGCGAATCTGTATCAGTAAATAGCAACTCTAAATCTAGCCACTGCTTTTTGGTAAAATGATAGTGAAAATCGTACATCAGCCACTTTGATATATCAAGTACAGCTGCACCAACATAAATAGGTTTATTTAACTTTAAATTTGTCTTTCGTCGTTGTATTGCAACAAGATTTTCATTAAATATTTTCATACTAACAAAACCATCATCATTAACTAATTTATTTCTGCGACTTATATCATTAACGATTTCTATCGAGACTCTCTTCCGAATATTTTCCATCGTCTTACCGAACACCGAGTTGTTCATCAGCTTGAAAAAGTTTTTCTCAAATTCGGTCTTAGCCACAGCACGACGTTTCGTATTTAGATCAATATAATTTACCATCCACTTCGACTGATTAAACTTTAGCACGCGATGTACCTTTCTCAAAATTAGTCCAGCATCTACTGCTTGTTTTAAATTTTTGTAATGCATAACATAATTTCTTTTATCTAACAAATTTGGAACTAACTTATTAATAATCGAATTTTTTTGCTGTTGTCGTTGCTCGTTGTTCAGGCGATAATAAACTATAATTAATCATCATTGACTCTGCGCAAAACGGATAATCATTATGTAGATCATGTAGCGAAGTAGGATAATCTAGATCAACTTCAACAAAATATGAGATATCTGAAAAATCGATATTAATTTTTCTAGGTAAATCTTTCTCAGTTTCTTTAAGAAATTGATCTGGAGTTATCCAATGAAATCCACTATGTGGCATTGGCTCTGACATTGCATATCCTTCAAAATTATTGGCGTCCAGATAAATGATGTAACTTGACGGGAGATTTTTATCATAATTTTTAAGTACTTCTTATTAGCAGCTGCATATTTCTTTGTCATAACGCTAATTCCGCCTCTGATACCTTTTTCATTAAAGTTAAACATATCGACATCTGTTAAGAGACCTAGTTCTATTTTACTCGTTTTTAGTAGAGCGTCCCAAGATAATCTTGGAGAGGAATAATACCAACAGGGATCTAATCCATAATTGCTATAGCTTACCCGACGAAAACTCTCAAAAACATCTGCTAGCAATAATACATCTGTTTTCAAATATAGATCATGATAATCACCAAATGTTTTACAACTAAATTTATTCCAAATATCTTGCGCATATTTGTATTCGTCATCTGTTATATTTTCGTTTTTGAGTTGCGAGTAAAATTTATCTTTGCCAGGTAGAGAAGTTTCATTAAATCTGCTCCAATCGTCGAGATATTCGTAAGGAAAGATACCTTTTTTTGTCAGATTGATATAGTTTTCACCGAAGCAACTTCGCAAATTATTAAAACTACTGCAACCTTTAACAAGCTCATCTAATGATGCTGCCATAAATTGCAGGCTATCAATAAAACGTAATTTACCGAGCGTCACCGACATATACTTTTCAAAATTATTTGGAATACATTTTATTACGTTATTTAATTTTAGTTTAGCTTTAATATTTTCATCACCAAAAGCTTCTACAATGATATGACTGTCATAACCACGAAAGTTATGTAAAACTACGGAAATAAAATCTGGAGCATGAAATTTTAAATTGCAACTGTTATGAGCTGCTCCACGATATTGGCCGGTTAAATGACAATGATCTCGCACCTTATCACGGGCTCCGTTAGAATCCACCAACAACTTTTCACAAATATGACAATCAGCTGCTTTATCAAAATCGAGTTGCTGTTTAGACGTTATTTTCATCGGAGCTGTTTTAAGTAATCTGTTAGAAATTTTATTAACTTCGTCTATTAAATTTTTTAATAGCCATACGGCAGGATTTTCACCTCTATATAACTTTATCAGAGTTGAAAATTTATCGTTAGCGCAACAAACTACTTTATAAGCTACTCCGCAAGGAATATGCTGTTGTATTTTTCTAGTACTGGATTTATTCAGATTATTTTCTGCTCCAACCACAGGAACGAGTAGACACTCGAAGTCAGCGTAAATAACAAAAGTAATATTTAGTTTATGATTATAATTTTTAGATTTTAATATTTTTTCTTTTTCGCTAGGCATACTTATTCTTTAAACATTGACACAGTATTTGAGATGCTTCGCAGTCTTTCATCGCTAGAAAACTGTGCAAACGTCTATAGCAGAAATATTTTTTATTTTTATTTTTACTGTACTGTTTGCCAACTAGGCCGTTAAAGTTTTTTATCCAGCAATAATGTCCTCGATAAAATAATAAATTTATTGTATTTTGTGTAGCATTTTCTGAGATATATCTCGGGTAAACATTTTCTCGCTCATCTAGTCCGAAAACATTTACTGAGATACTGTTTTGTTTTTCAAACTTTGGTATATAATTTTCTGCTACTGGAAAAGTTATTCCTAAAAAATTTAGTTCGTCTTTGTACGGAAAATACTTGTTAACTCGATCAGCATTTTTTTCTTTTGGAAACATCGCAGAAAGAATAGGCCATTGAAAACATTTGTCATCATCGTTTTTGACATTAATACAGCATTTTTTGTTTTTAATTTTTTGAGGGAGATCGACGTAGCCAGCGCTATTAGCGCCGCTGCCGTGAAGTACGTTATATTTTGCTGTGTGAAATAAAACTTCTTTTATCATTTCAAATTTCCAACCTGATCCTGACGAAGTAAATTCTTCTAATTTTTTGTTTATTTCTTGATGGCGACCATGGCAATGTTTGTTCCAGTTAATATTTTTCTCGATTTTGCTGTTAAATATGGTTCCGAAATTTTGCTGTCAAAACTTTTTGTTTCAAAAATTACATCAAGTATATCTTCAACTACGTGTAACTTTGATAAAATTGTATGATATTGGACTATAAGTTTGATACTTTTATGAGCCGCAAGTTCTTGAGGAATAGCAGGTTGTAAAAGATCTAAAAAATCTATCGGCACATCAACACCAGCTGGTATGTTAATTTCAGTAAAAGGCGATGATACAGAAAGAATTGAAATGTTTAGAAAAGATTTTATTTATACTTTGTTTTGCGGCGATATTCCAGAAGGACAACGAGTATACAGAGCAAATGGCGCAGTTGCTGATGATAATATTGAAAATTTATCATTACAAAATGAATTTCAACCTCATCCAAGATTTGATTTATATGAGGCAAATGATAAAGGAATTATTAAATATATAAGAACCAAAAAAGTTTTTGGAAAGTTGAATAACAATAATTATTTACATATAATGGTACGTGGAGCAAAAATAGATTTTGTTGATTATCTGTCACATCGTTTTGTGTTTGAAACTTTTAATGGCGGTATTCCTAATAATTTAGTTCTCGACCATATAAATAAAAATAAAACAGATAATCTTTTCGAAAACCTAGATTTAGTTACGTCAAAAGAAAACACAAGACGTGGAACTGGTGGTAGTAATAATTTTAAAAATCCGGCTAAACAAATAATTTCAATAAATCTAGAAACTGATGAAGAAATGAAATTTAAATTAATAACAGCTGCTGCAAACCACCTTAAAATTAATCCAAGTGTAGTGAAAGGAGTAGCCGATGGTGAAAGAAGATCAGCTACGTCAATGTTGACATTTGATAGATTTAGTTTTAAATACGATAATTAATGATATTTTCTACATCATTTCGACTAAGACAATTATGACTAAATTCCATGACATCATCACGATTAAATCGTAACGTCATCATTTTATTTGTATCAAGTTTTATTTTGTCAGTTGCTGTTAATAAAAATCTGTCAGATTCGCCTAATGTTATCATAACATCAACAAAATAAAAACTGTTTCCCAACAAACAAGCTCGAATTGCTTCAGCTAATTCTTTGTGATTTAGTATATTAACTCGCTGATGATATTTTATTTCTCCGAACATCTTATTATTTATTAATTAAACAAAAGATTATTATAATAATGAACTTAATTGAGAGACTGGTTAAACTAAATTCGGAAGATTTTGTTTCAGTTTCAAAATTTACATCAGAAAATATTACTAATGACAGATTTGCTGATTATACTGAAAAAGATATTTTGCATAACTACGACGACGATGAAGATGATGTTGTTGTTAGCAAAAAATATCTAAGCAGACCAACAACTGGACGATATGATGTTAAATACCATATTGCTAAAAAAATAATAAATTTAATTTTACTGTTACCGAGCATAAAATATTTTGGCAACTTATAAAGCCCTTTTTAAACGTAAAAATAGCTGGACAACAAAGAAATATAAAATACGATTTTATTTTTGTTAAAATATGTAATTTAATGCCAATGGACGGTGCAAGAAAATTACATTTAATTTCTTTATGCAAACCAGTAAAATCTAAGTCAGTACTAATAAAATATGAGGAAATTTATAAAAATATTATTCAATCGATGATATCGACCGAGTTGGTACCCAACTATTAAATTTATCGCCATATCCACGCCATTTGACTAAACTTTTGTTGCCGCGCTTTTTAATAACTTTTTCAATAACAAATATATCTTGTTCTGTTTTCTGAAGTTCTTGCTCATAAAAACTGCCAGTTATAGGCTCACCTAATAAATCTTTTAACGAGTATGTAACTGGTATTGTTAAAAGTACTTTATCAACAACAAATACTTCTTCACTCCAGTTATGAGTATACCCTTTCTCAACTGTTTTTTCGACAAAGAAATTCTAACTTTATCACCAACTTTAAATTTGTGTCGTCGGTACATGTTTTCATTTGCTAATATTGGATTTGCAATAGCGTGATTTGGCGACATTTTAATTTTACCTAACGAAATGAATCTGTGTTTCGTGTTATCATACTCGTCAACAATGTTTTGTAAATTGTCAATATATTTACTCGCATTTTTAGCTGTCAAATATTTGTGGATTTTTTCGTTCAGCGTGCGATTAAATCGCTCGACAATGACACTTTTTCCCTCATTTCCTGTGACATATTTTTTAATGTTATTTTGCTCTAAAAACTGTTCAAATTTTTTATAAAAAAATTCCGCTCCGTGATCAGTCCATATTCTATTTGGTTTTCTTTCTGTAGTTGTTATTATTTGTTTTAGCGGATCAGTCATCGATGTCCCTGTTTGATCCGAAACGGGTATACTAAACGCGTATTTGCTAAAAACATCTACAACATTAAAAAGATATCTCTTGTTATCATTATATTGGGCTAGATTTGAAACATCAACTAAGTCTATCGCCCAGTTATCATCAACGGCATTTGCGACAACTTTACGTCGCGGAAACTTTTTTTTTTAGGTCTGTGTAGCTCAGTTGCAAGATCACCATATAATTCTTCTTTACCGAGACCGAGTTTATATTTTGCTCCAATAAAACCTTGGACCAGCCTTCGGTCAACACGTTCTCGCATATTTACAGGTTTCATATCACGAAGTTCGTGTAACATTACTTTATCGCAGCTGTGTTTATTTTGTTCGCTTTCTGGAAGATCAATATCTCTGTAGCAGATATCATGGCGCATTGCTATTGCGTCAACTTGATTGTAAGGCTCTTGTCCTGGCAGAGGATTATAGTTTTCGTCAAGTTGTTCATCAAGAGGATTATAAGGTCCAGTGTATTTATGGCCTGGCAATGTCCAACCGCCTTTTGGTTTCGGCAATTTTCCAATAAATTTATGTATATCTATACCTGTTCCAATTATTTCTCTGTTTTTGCATTTCTGACAATATGTAACAATTTTATTTTGCTCGAGACACAAGTCTCTATCGCAATCGCAGTCGCATGTCATTATTTATTTAGTCGTCTACTAAAATAATTTCAGGGTAACCCGCTCCGGACAACTTTGTTTTCGGTAAAAACATACTTTTATTTCTTCCACAGATTGCACAAATACTTTTCAACATTATTCTATTATTTTTTGTTTTTTCTGTTTTTTCGTCTTTATTTTCTGTTTTAGTTTTACACTTAAGACAATATGTTGACATTGTATATCTAAGTTTAGATAAAATTTAATGCAGTCTCATCATTAGCGTGAGAAGGTTGTTTGTCAAATTGCAAAATAAACTTTAAAAAATCTGGATTTTCAGTCATCTGTTTAATGAACATTATGCAATAATATCCACAAGCGGAAGTTCCAACTGGTTGAATTTGATTAGACGAATAATTTATTATTTTCGTAAGAGACTTAGTATCTTGTACTCTGCTCATATATTTTTTTACTGCGTCACTTGGCGGAATTCCGAACGAGTCAAAATAATTATTATCATAAACAGCTACCCAATGTGTGCCAGATCCGTCATTAAAATCTTGTATATTTATAAGACACGATGCTGGCGTTGGTGGAATGCCATAAGTTCATCTTTAGAATAAACTCCACTGAAATTTTTTACTTTTTTTTTAGTTTATCAAGTATATCAAAATTACTTAACGCAGACTTTATCTCCTTGTTCCTGGCAACATTAGTCCTCGTCCTACTCCTAACAGATTTGGCAATAGACTTCCCGCCAATCCCGCTAGTAACGGGGCTATTGGAATAAATCCCCCCTTTCGCCTCTGTCGTGTCATTTTTTTCGTCGGTGTCTTTTTTTCGTCGGTGTCTTTTTTTAGGCATTATATTTATCCATCACATAAAATTGTTACCATCGATATTCATACGAAAATTTTCTTTATACCACTACCTTCAACTGCCTTTTTCGTTGCGCCAGAGACTGCTCCAGACGCTGCTGCTAATCCTAATTTACCTAACACTGGCAAAAGTTTAGGCATTAACGTTCTGGCCATTACAGATAATGCCGGACCGAAGAAGCCGCCATGTTTTGCCATTGCAGTTATTTGTGCAGCACTTAAATTTAAAACAAAAGGTTTTTTGCGCTCGTATTTATATACTTGTTTTTTGGTTAACATTAATTGTGTTAAAGTACCCGCTGAGTTATGGTTGACCTTTAATGATACTTGTCTTTTCTTTGCAACAGCAGCTGTTAATTTTTTAACTTGACCATCGGTCAAATATATTTCTTTTACAATATATTTTGTCATCTTATATAACGATTACAGATTAAACTTGTACTGACATTTTACCTTCGACAGAGTCAATTGTAATAAATCTATCGCTTATTACTAACGCATACATGTTTAACTGAGCTGCTGGAGCTGGAGCTGCTCCTAGTGTCCAGGTAATTTCAATATCAGCTGTGCTGTCTACAGCTCGCTCGCTATGTTTACTAACATCAAAATAAAATATCGGATAAAGTGTACGAAATTCCTCTACTGATATCTGAGATCCATCTCCAGCATCTTGATATTTTTGCATTGAGTCGAACAAATACATGTACGGTCTAGTAATGTTTTTATTAGCGTCATACTCAAAATTACATTCTATCGCTCGCTCCGGATATTGCTTTGAATTTATTCTAGCGTATATTCGTCTAACATCAGCGCTATCAAATATCGCATTATTTTGTTGTTGGTTACCACGTCGCGCTTGTCTTTGAAATACAGCAAATAATTGCCGTGGTTTTTGTTCACTTGATGTCGTTGTGACTCGCCATGTGTAGTCGGTGGTATTCGGAACTGCTGTTTGATATATGTTATGTTGCTGAAAATAAATTCTGTTTGTGTGTTTTTGCAGCATATCATTTAATTCCGCCATTTTAGTGATAGACGGAGTTATTCTTGGCATCCATAGTGCAAGTTTGTTTATGACAAATTGTACATCGTCTCCACCTGACCTAAACAGGCAGTCGTTTTGTTCTGATCGATCTAAAATAAGAGTATGTTTAACTCCACGAAATAGTTTATTATAGTCCCTGCAAAAGCCAAATATTGTACTTAATGGCAGCATCATTGTAATTTGACGTGATACTTCTGCAAGTGTCTTTCTCTTAACATAACCCTCATTGTAACGTATATTTCTTCTGTTATGAGCAATTATGTTATTAACATGTTCTAACATTGCAGTACCATCTGCAGCTGCATTTACTTAATTTAAGCCAAGATTATTACAAGCAGCATTAAGTGAAGTTCTTGTAGCGTCTGCATTAGCATCTGCAGCTGGTGCGGCTATACCTAGCAAAGCAGCATTAACAATAAGAAAATCTCTTACGTTTTCAGCATTCACAGCAGCATCAGCTCCAGCAGCTATAATAGGTGTTAATCCTGATAAAATTTCAAATGATGCAATAATACCTGCACCACCAGTTCCAATATCTTTAAACCACATCATATTAGTTGCAGTTGATCTAGAGTAATCATCGGAAAACGATATAATATTTAAGATTGTACTTGCAACTTGTAAGTGACCTGAAATATCTTCGACAGTTTGATTGGCCAGCTGATATCGGGCACTTTTAAATAAACACCAACCGTCATTAATACGAGCTACTTCTGTTCCAGCTGCAATTGCGGCAGGTGGAACGGCTACAGTCATAATCCGGCCACGAACTTCCAACATTGCTTTATGAGGAAGTAAAAATACGTCCTCGTCTCGAGTATTAAATGTTCTGGGGCCAGCCTTATTAGGTTCGTTAGAATTTTCATCAAGATATTCAACGTATTCGAATTTTGTTACTGTGTCGTCTGTGTCATACGTTTCTGCTAAATCGAGATAATTTTTTACAGACATTTTTTTATTTATTAGGTTATACAAAATTATTTCGGCGTTGTTATTTTAGATATTAATTTTTGTATAATTTGTTCTCCTCGTGGCGATAAAAGTTTTTTTGTCGTCGTTATCATTGCTCGTTGAGTTTCTTTTGTTGGTGCGATTTCTGAAATAGCTTGTTTGATTGTCGGTGGTGCGCCTTTTATTTTATCAGCTATTTTTGCCCCACAGCAGTTACAGCAGCAGATGCAGCTCCAGTTGCAAAAGCTTTTGATGCGTCAAGTGCAATTGGTGCAACTTTATGAGCTATTCCTGGAACATTTTCAATAATTTTAGCAAATATATTTCCCAAAAATCCTCCTACTATTTTTCTTTGATAAACCTTTTTTCTCTGTTTCATTATATCTGAGGTTGCATAATTTTGCTTCCAAATCTTTCAGAAAATATATTTACTGTTCGCGTAGGTATAAATGATAAGTAACAATTTCATTATTAAGATCTAACTGTCTTCCAGACTGATCTGCCAACTGCATATTTACTTCTGTTATTTGATTTTCAACATTTAACGGATAATAAATAACCTGACGTGGACTAATTTGCATAAGAGATCCTGGTGGAACTTCTGGTGAAAAACTGTATATTGTTTGTCCTTTACTACCTTTAGCTGAATAAGATCCAGATGCGATAGAGCAATTTACCAATATTGCGTTTACATCAGTTATATTTATTGGCAGTTGGCCGTCATACGTTTCGGGATTATCACGATTAAGAGCAGGATATATATAATTATAAAATCCTATCAGTGGTGCGATACTTGTTTGCGATACAAGACTAACTGTTATATCTTTTAATTTCATTCTTGCGCGTAACGTATTATAATTTGGTGTAAGCTCAAAATTATCAGCTATACCTTTATTTTTTGTTATACGTTCTTTTATTATTTTATTTAGATCAGTGACATTATAAGCTCCTTGTGGAATTTTAATTGTTTTCCACGTGACGAATGGTGGAGTACGTATAGGAACAGTAAATGCAAATTCATCGTTTACTCCAATTTTTACATTACCCATAGCATTGCAACAAGTGCAGGAAATTAGTCCAATTTCATATTGTTTCTCACGATCTAGTTCTCTTGGCGGAATATACTTTACATAAAAATTTGCGCTATCTTTATCAGATTGGCTAGAGTCTAGTAATAATGTTGCTGATATTTTTTATATAAAATTGTTGCACAAATTTATAAAATTAAATCGCCGCGATTATATCAAATCGTGATGTAAAGTTTTGTATTCGTCAGATGTTAATAAATTTTCTGATCTCAAATTACCAAGTATGTCAATAATTTCATTGTCAATTTCAGCACCAACATTTCCAGCTTCTTTTGATCATATCAATAGCATTAATCTGCCTATCATTTCAGTAACTGATGAAAATATTCTAGCTCCAGTTCCAGTTTTTTCTAAAAGTTTTTTTAATCGCTCATTATCATAATGTTCAAATAAATTTTAAAAATGTGTCCCTCTTTAGCATATTTTTTATTTCTAAATTGTTTTGCAGTAGCTTTAAAAACAGTAGCAATAGTATCATTTCTAGCTTTTTCAAAAAGTTCGTCAATATTTTCCATTGGAGCTGTACTAATTTCTTTATAAGCTCCTTTACCTTCTTCTATGATATATTTTAATTTTTTAATGAGATCTTCGTATTCTTCTTCTTCCCAATTATACATATTATCAACGTCAAAAATGTTATTTTTTTCTATAAAATCAAAATATTCTTCTGATGTTATTTTTTCTTTTTCATCACGATTTCTTTTAAATTCACGTTCTGAACTTAGTAAATCTTCTTCGATCATTATAGGAGGTGGTAGTGTATGTGCTGATTCTTCTGGTCTTTTATCTATTAATTTTGCTTCGGCACTTAAACCACTACTATGATGACTACTGTATTGATTATTTCTTACATTATTAATAACTTCAATATAAAGATCAGCGATAATTCCATGTCGATATAATTTAATGTCGTCATAATAATTTTTATTTTCAAAAACTACTTTGCTGAGATGCTCATCACCCTCTTTTTTATTTCTTTTAATTTTGCAATTTTTTCGTCAGCTTTAAATTCATCTTTTCCAACATGATATATTCTCATATTCTTAAAGTTATATTTTTTATTAAAATCTTCATATTCATTATCTCTTATTTTGTTATTTATTTTTTCTAAATTATAGTTAAATATTTCTTTTTCTTGTATATCTAATCCTTGTTCTTTTCTCCATGCTTCTCTTTCAGCTCTTTCTCTAGCAAAAATATCCTCTAACATTTCTTCTGATTTTTTCATTTTTTTTCTAACTTTCTTTCAATCGGTCCAACTACTACTGCTTCTGCTAATCTTTGTTGAAGTTCCATTGGATTGTTCAACAACCTTCTTAGTTCAGTTCGTCTTGCAGCAGGATCAGCGATATTTACTACAAGTGCCTCAGCTAATCTTTTTTTCTCCGCATCAGATCTAGTAATAATTTTTCCAGCAGTTTCTTCTTGTTGTTCTTTAACTAGTCCGAGTAAACCTTTTTCCTGTAGTCGCTTAAGTTCTTCTTCTGATAATGGTTTAGTTTCAGGTTGTTTTCTAAGTAAAGCTTCAGTAATTGGTTTGAGAGCGGCGGCTGTTGTTTCTGCTGCAACTACTTGACCACGTCGTGCTTGTTGTACTTGCTGTTTAAATTTTGCCTGAGATTGCGCAAGTTTTTTTTAAATCTTCTATATGTTTTCTGTACTTTGCTTGTCTTTCCATTAATTATATACTATTTTGTATAAAAATTATTGTAGATATTTTTCAATACAACATCGAAACATTTTACTCGTATTATTTGTTAGTTTATCAAACAAAAAAAAAGTCATATTTATTTTCCGTTGCTTGATGATATAATTCAATAAATTTATCTTTTGTTACATCACCACATTGCTCGTTCGCGATATTTCTAACGTCAACATTGTCAAGTCCTGGAAATAATATAAAACAACCAGTATTTTGCCTAATAAATCTGTCAACACAATAAAAACCCTGGGCGAGATAAATAGAATTACATTTTTTATTTCGCGACAGTGAAAAATATGATCTTATTTTATTAATTTCTTCGTTGTTTAGCGGAATATCATCAAAAACAACTATCTTGTGTTCGGACGAATCAAGTTGATTAACTGGAATGAGTTCTTCTGGTTGTTTGATAATAAAAAAATCTTCGCCAGCCTCAGATCATCACGAAGTTTGTTATTATAATTGTTAAGTAGCTCGTACTTATCTTGCTGCGGATTAATCGTGTAAATATAAACGCGATCGTAGTTAAAATTATCTCCTAAAAGTAAATTCATAAGCAAGTTTGTTTTTCCCGATTCAGTTCTTCCAACAATAAGATAATGACAATCTGGAAGTTCATTGTTATGTTTATGGTTCACCAACCGCTCTGTATCAAAATTTAATATCGTTGATTTTACCATTATTGTTATACAATTTTATGCTATATAAAAAATTGTCAGACGATAAATAAATAATGAGCTATTATACAAAATTTGGAACATTAGTAGGAGATTCATCAGCTGAAAGTACAACAATAACAGACGGTAAGGTTGATTTATCAGGTTATCTAAAAAAATCCGGCGACACAATAACTGGAAACTTGTTTATGTCAAATCAACGAGTACTAGAGTTAGAAACAGATTATCCGCCAATAAATGTCGTTGATACACAAGCTGTTAGTTATGCACAACTTAAATTAGTCGATAATAATAAACTAGATAAATCTGGTGGAACTTTAAGCGGTAACTTAGATATGTCAGGAAAAAAATTTATAAATTTGGAGACCAGGTATCCACCAGCAAACATAAATCAAACTCAAGCGGTAAGTTATTTGCAGTTAAAGTATGTTGATGATAATAAACTTGATAAAATAGGTGGGACAGTTACAAGTAACATCAATATGTCAGGAAAAATATTTATAGACCTTGGAAACCCAGCCGCATATACAGACGCAGCAACAAAAAAATACGTCGATGATCAAGAATCTAAGTACGTATTAGTCAACGGTGGTATAATGCGCGCATTTCTCAACATGAACAATAATGGTATTAATAATCTCAGAACACCAGAAACAGATTTTGACGCAGCAACAAAAAAATACGTCGAAGATGGCAACATTCCGACGGTAACAGCAATAACAACAATCAACGATGGAATTAACTCTATTAGAATTGATTTTTCCAATCACGTACAAACGTTCCTGAATTTTAGTAGAAATATAAACAAATCTATTAATGAATTTTTTGGAAGTCCAGCGGTTGTAGATATTAAACTCGCTGACATTAACACAAAACTAAACGATATTATTAACGGAATTCCTAATATCATTGAAAAACCGAATCTGATTAAAATTCTTCACAAGCAGATCATCAATGTGGTATACACAGTAGCATCAAGATCAGCAACATGGACACCGCAAAATAACACTATCAAACATACCGCAGAAGTCACTGGAGTATATAGGATGTCCATATTTAGCGGTGCAAAATTTAGTATATATACCTCATATCTATGGCGTCATTCAATCGATAGTTTTTCTGGAACTGTATCTATTATATTAAATAAAGATGCCGAAGAAATATTTCTGCTGGAACCATCTGATAAAAAATTTGTAACCGCAACGTCTTACTGGTGGTGTCTGGAATTTGTCGCTGAAACACCTCGATTAAGTTAATTATAATAAATCAAACACAGGGACTGGCACTATTGCATAAAATATGTAAACAAATATTATACAATGAAAAAAAAAATATAGTTGATTTCAATCATATTTCAGAAAAAATTCCAAAACAAGATGTGGAAGCTCTAATGCAATATTACAAATATTATCATAAAAAACTTTGGTGCGTGAAAAAATGTTACAAATACTATAACAGAATACTTCGAGTGATATCATATTTGCCACTGTTAATGACTAGCTCAGGTATAATTTCAAGTGGAGCATCATTAAATCCGTTTTTGTTAATATTATCTGGTGTCGGTGTTTCTCTTGCAACAGCGTGTAAAAAAAATTGAGCCTCGTCTTGCGACTAAAAAAATGCTTGTAAAACAGCAAGTATCACCTATAAAAAATTACTTGATCAAATACGATCTTATTTGCGTGGTATAAAATATGATATGGACGATTTAATACGCGAGTTCCGTATTATTGACAGTATGTTAACAGATATTCTGCCAATGAGAGTCAGCAGATATGAAAAGATTATCATAAAATATGGGTTACAACAGTAGATGTTTAATTTTGTATAGCTTTAGTAATATCAACCATATTGTCAATAAATGTCATCACATCATCTGCCCAACCCGCTATTCTCATATCATTTTCAGTCGCGAATAACCATACTGACCCATATTTTGGTGATATATGATATCCAACTTTTTTAATACAATCGCTTATTATTTTAGTTTTATACCAGTATAACTTGAGGCTGATTTGATTGAATTAAATCTCTTACAAAATCTGTTTGTCAGATCAAATCCAACATGTCGGGTTGGATTATAGTGATACATTATATATAATATTTCATTTGTTTAATATGAAATTTTGTCTAAACTTTATAGTATAGGGCTGTAATAGTAGTATTGATAGTTGAGTTGTTCCTATCTCAGAGACCCCCTACCCCGACAAAACAAATTTTGTCAGAAATGAAAGTCATCATTTTAAGCTAAAAAAGGCTGCTGACAAAAATTTTAACGTATAACGTTTTGGAGGGGTAGGGGGTCTCTGAGAGAGGAACCTCAAACTATCAATACTACTGAGTTTTAATCATGATTTTTACATATGGAAATTTTGTCATAAATGTCAACTATTCTGACATGCTTAGAAATCGGTACATCGACGCTATAACATGCTAGAAGTTGTGGTCATCCTTGTGAGTTGTGTGCTTTACCTGGTGGCGTTTATTCTTGGACATCTGTCATTTCAAATAAAACTATCTGAAGACCACAAACATTTATGTCAAATAATATAATCAATATATACGAGACATAATTCGAACTTTGAGTCAACATATGTGCAATATAATCCAAATTACGTATGAGATATATAATTATGAAGTAACATATTATATTAATATAAGACGAGACTTAGAGTTATTTATTTGAATGTGAGCAATTAGGAAGAGACAAGATATATTGTATATCATATCACTTCAATGTGATAAACGGAAATTAAAAGCTAATACCAAAGAAACAAATGAAGATTTTACTGCTTAGAAATGCTGGTAAAATAAGGTTAATTGAAAATGGTATTACAAGAAAAGGATCGATAACATTTGTTTATACGTTTCATACCTGTGTCTGAGTTTGTGAGACAGCGGTAGGTTTAATGTCGTCCTCAGGCATACCACATCGAATAGAATTAAGTCATTGTTTAATATCCATAATAGTTGTACGGATTATTTTTTAAAATATTGAATCCAAATGCCATGTGCTTGACACATAAAGAAATAACGTTTTCGGTTATGCTTGTGAAGTTTTATTCCAGGTATTGATATTGAGCAACTTCAAGGATGTTCTTAACGTATTTAGAAAGTTCATAGATTGTAGGGTTTACTCAGAGTTGAAAGGATTGTATTGTCAGTAGACAAACTATTACATTGGAAACTATGTAAGTATTTGTTGAAATATAACTGTACTTATAATTGTGATTTGCAGGAATTCTCTCACTGTTTGAAAGATAATTAAAATTAATTAAGTCATTCAAATGAAGCTGAAGAGACTTGTATGTAAAATTTGTATTTTAGCCATGGTCTACAAAAATGAACATGGTCTTTTATCATAATTCCTCCACCATCACACACGCACACAGTACATACAAAAATGAACATGGTCTTTTATCATAATTCCTCCACCATCACACACACACACACAGTACATACAAAAATGAACATGGTCTTTTATCATAATTCCTCCACTACCACACACGCACACAGTACATACAAAAATGAACATGGTCTTTTATCATAATTCCTCCACCATCACACACGCACACAGTATATACAAAAATTTATGTACACAACTCCTTTTTTCCTTCCTTCAATAAATAAACTAATACAGTGACTTGATGCTGCTTTCATGTGTATATCTTTTCTTTCCTATTTTGTATTTGTCCTTAAGTTGTAAAACTGACGACAATGAAGTTGTACTTATTTTGAATATACATGATATTTATAGTCTTGCTGCTTTGTAGTTTGAATGTAACTGTTGTCCCGTGTGATTGCATTTTATTGGGACGAAATTAGTATCTGCTGAATCGCAATAATGAGTGTGGGACAGTCAGCACCTGATGCATGATTAGAACATCTATTGGATTAGGCAAATACACGTAAGAGACTAGCATCACAATTTGCTTAGGATGACTCGTGTATTTATATGATAGTCTTATCCCATAGACTGGTTGCAGCACCTGTCGAGTTCGATTGTTGTTTATACAATAACTTTTAGCACCGACCAATTCTTGGTACCGAAATTAAGTCAATTTGCCTTGGCTAATTGATGTATAAGAACTATTTCACAAGACCTATAACTGATATGGAATGATATAGATCAACATAGGCTCAGTCATGTAATTATGAAACAACTATTGAACTAGACCAATAATTCCTCTGAAATTACATTTTTCCGCCTGTGCTGATTAATATATTTGTACAAGGATTAGACCACCCTATAGTTGATATGGAAATACATCGACTCGTTTTCACTAATAAATGGGTTGATATGATAACTATTCTGCTATAGTTGTAACAGAACAGCTGTTCTGTCAATATTTGTTTTATATGAACAAAACTTATTTGCCTAGACCAGTAGTTACTATTGAATTACACCGATTCTCTTGTACTAATTGATGTATTTACATTACAGCTTAGGTCTAGTCCTATATTTGCAATATTACAGTTGTCTACTTTAATATGTGTCTTATATAATGGTTAAATGATCTTGATTCCCAACCTGTTTCGGACGACAATAAATTGGACTGATATATTAGTCGCCAGGGAATGAAGTCGATCACCCAATGATGATTGCTGCAATTGTACACCAACTAATTAAATAATGAAATAGTTGCTAATGATTTACTTTCATCAGTAAAGGTTGAATTTGGTTTAAAATGTAGGGTCTATTTGCGGAATATTAAATTACACCAAGGAGTAGTGAAATGGTTGCTTTAGAAATACATCTATGGGTCCAGATTGATTGACATATTTATATCAATGTACAAAAACAGCTACAGTATTAGACCAGTAGTGATGGAACTAAATCGTTCCTTTTGGACTGAGCGATGTGTTTTTTCACGAGCGATAATACTATTCAGATAACAGCAAATAAACGTTTCATCGATCCAACTGGAATGAGTCCTTTTTTATACAACAACGACGGGAGTTGTCCAATAGTTGCCACGACATTACATCGATTCACCTGGTCTGTTTTACACAACAACAGCGATAATACTATTCAGATAACAGCAAATAAACGTTTCATCGATCCAACTGGAATGAGTCCTTTTTTATACAACAACGACTGGAGTTGTCCAATAGTTGTCACAAAATTACATCGATTCACCTGGGCTGAATCCTTTTTCATACAACAACGACTAGAGGTGTCCAACAGTGTCCACGAAATTACATCGATACACCTGGGCTGATTCATTTTTTATACGACAACGACTGGAGTTATCCAATAGTTGCCACGACATTACATCGATTCACCTGGGCTGATTGCTGTTTTACACAACAACGGCTGGAATTGTCTAATAGTTGCCCACGAAATTAGATCGGTTCAGTAGTTGCCACAACATTACATCGATTCACCTGGGATGAATCCTTTTTTATACCACAACAACTAGAGTTGTCCATTAGTTGCCACGAAATTTCATTGGTTCACCTGGGCTGAGTCCTTATTTATACAAGAACGACTGGACTAGTCCAATAGTTGCAACGAAATTACATCGATTCACCTGGACTGATTGCTGTTTTACACAAACAACGACTGGAGTTGTCCAATAGTTGCCACGAGATTACATTGATTCACCTGGGCTGAGTCCTTTTTTATGCAACAACGACTAGAGTTGTCCAGTAGTTGCCACGATTACGTCGATTCACATGGGCTCATTGCTGTTTTATATAACAAAGACTGGACTAGTCAGATAGTTGCTATGAAATTATATCATTTCACTTGTATTGATTCCTGCTTTACACAACAATGACTGGGTTTGTTCAATAGTTTCTTGGAACTGTATGAAGCTGAGTGATGTTTTGCATTACAAACAAACGACTAGTCCTAAATTTTGTTTTCCTTCAGTTGTATCGATTTGCCTAGACCGAGTGATGATTTGCATGAGAAACAAGTGACTAGTCCTATACTTGTTTTTTTATTGTATCTATCTGCCAATGCTGAGTGATGCTTTGCATTACAAACAAATAACTAGTTCTATATTAGTAGTAGAAAAGTCTGATTGTGATTTATCTGTACTACAGCTGTTAGTTGAGGTCAAAGGTTGCTACAGAAGTATATTTATCTGCCAAGGCTTACTGAGGCGATTATATGGCAAGTATCTGCCAAATCATGAAGTTGTAATAAAATAGTTGCCTAGTCTGGCCAATAGTTGATATGGAATTACATCATTCACCTATGGTAATATGAAAAATGGAGGTCTTTTGCACGAGAAAGTATCGGAATCATTTCAGTGGAATAGTACGTCTCAGCTTTCACTGTTTATTCTATTGTTCTTATTAGAATCGAAATTGAAAAAAATGTTTCCAACGAATGAAAACAATAGGTCTAGTGTGACTGTGGTACTTCTGTTACTGACTGATTAGATCCTTATGAGCGATATCAGATATATGCTTGACCATTTATTGTACTTGTATGTGAAAACTTAGGTTGCTATTGCGTTTTGAATAATATACGATAGAGGATAAAACATGTTATCATCAATATTTTCTTCCCCAAAATAAAGCTGAAATTAATTAAACAATGCACACGCTCCTCATTATAAACACTATAGCAGAGCTCTCCAAAGGCACAGTTTTAAATTGTGTACCCGTTAAATCTCTAGCTTAATTCTTTTCACCGTTTTTCACGAGTCATTAGGAAACCATTAAATCACTGAAATACTTAGCTGGAGGCAGAAGCCAATTCCATTTAGCAGCTGGGGAGTTATAGTGCAAGAAGTCATTCAACTCCACATACAGAAGATGCATCTTTCACAGAATCGAATCCGAAAAACAAATACCGCCCTTGAAACAAAAGAACTTGATGTAGAACCCCATGAAGATGACTTGTTATAAGAAGAATCAGGGGAAAAACTGTGTATGACAAGAATATATTGGCATAGACAAAGAATGGTAGAAGAGAGAAAATTTAACAGCAAAAAAGAACAAAACGAAAAAGCAAAACATAAATAATCGTAGGAAAGAAAAAAAGGGCAGGCTGATTCTACTCCGACGCCAGCAACAAACAAGACTACAAAAGAGCAAAAACACAACAAGTAAAAGGAGAATGAAAACATTGTACAAAAGATATTTTCTTGAAGCGAGTGAATAACTGATATATTTAATCTGGTGGGTAAAAATACTTAATTTTTTTACACACTATATGAGATATGTCGTCATTCGCTCGTATCAAGCATATTTTCTTTTTGTTTTATGCTCAAACGTATTGGGTAGCAAAATGTACAACATATTGAGCAGCAGATTTCTTACTGGATCCATCGCATTGTCAGCTGGTTTATCGTTTATGTTCTGCTGTGTTTTGTGATTATTCGCAGAAAAAATATAATTAGTAACATAATTCTCCTTCCCAATTGAAAGTAAATAGCAAATTAGCACAAAAATAATTTGGTCTTTGTAGCATTGGATTCGATTCGGTTTTAACGGTAGGAAACCATATTTACCGCTCGACTACAAGTGAATGGGGCATACTAGGGACAATGGGACCTTAATATTACATTTGGTCGTTTGCACTCTGGGGACAATGGGACTTAAACATGGGTTGGTCTGTCTAGGGACAAGGAAAATATAACATAGGGAATGTAAAGCGACAAGGTATTGGGTCTGTCTAAGGACAATAGGAATTAAACAGGGGTGACGTCATGGTACTGGACATTGTGGAAACAATGGCAACAGTGTTGCAAGTGGCTGACCTCAGTCGGGTGGAACAGTGTGGCAAGTGGCTGACCTGAATACGCGTTACTCTAGGGACAAATAGAGACATAGACATAGAGACGTGGTTAGAGACAGGGTTAGAGACATAGGCATATCACACAAACATAGATTTATGAACATAAATCTATCACACAAAAAAATCGACTAAAATATTTTTATGCAAGGGAGAATAGATATCTTTTCGAGGCAATGGAGTCGCCCTGAAAAAGGGCCTTTTTGTTTTGTTTTGTTTTTTTTTGTTAACACCATTCAGTTAATATAGAGGCCATTGCACGGATCTTGTCTTCCTCAAACTTCGTCTGACCTCTGGACCGCAAATTAAGACTCGCTTCAGAGAGCCTTGTCTCTCCACATAGATTGTTCGTTTCCAAAGGGCTGTCTCTGTTATCTGGGTAATTACCCATGATGTTTTGACATACATGGGATAGTCCGGGTTGAACAGCATCGACGATAGGAGGGTAGATGATTCTACTTTAGTCTACATCTTGTAAAGAGAACAGGTGAAGGGAATGAAGTGAACCGAGCATATTTATAGTGGAAGAGCGAATCGAAACGGATTGAGTTCTTTCACCAATCCTAGCACGCGTTACAACATTCAGCCAGAATGCAGAGTCTGTCTTCCAATCCGAAGAGAGCTGCCTGTGACGTCACATTCCCTATGCAGGTGCGCTAGCGTTTGTGGGCAGTGAATCAATGCAACAGACTTAGAACATGACGGAAACTACGAAGACGATGAATTGGGATGCACCGGCTGTGGAGACGAAATGTGATGGTATAACAGCGGCTACCAAAGCAAAGAAAGTCATACTTCCAGAAGAGAACGATTTTAATTGAGAATTAGTGGATTTTCTCTCTTCTTCACAAGAATTTGTTCCGTACCAGTACCATCGCCATCTTCTCCTTCCTTACCGTACGTCGAGGATTTTAGACAGACAGAAAGAAGAATTGGAGAAATTTTTACAACATAAGAAAGAAGCAGAACAAGCCTTTCTCATTCAATAGCAACAGCGAGAAGAAGAAGAGGCAAGAAGAAAACGACAGGAAGAAGAAGAAGCAGAGAAGAAACAAGGTTTAGGAGAGAAGGAGGACAGTGAAAGTCAAACGGTGAAGGTACTATTAGACATTTTGGCAGAGTGAAGGAGTCTGAAACAAATGTATCGGACTTCTTTAATACGAACCAATAGAAAAATACCTTCCCGAGTCAAACAGTCCAACCCCGTCAACACACCTACTACGCCTGAGATACCAACACTAGTGATTTCTACCAAATCATCGACAGTAGCAGGTTCAGAAGTAAGCCTTAGCCGCCGCAAAGGGATAAGGCTGTAAAAGATCATTACTTCCCGTTCCTGAGTTGTTTTTTTTTTGTTTGTTTTTAAAACCCCCAAAACAAACACCCAACGGTCCTTTTCAGGGCCACCCATTTCTCTCGAAAAGAGACTATTCAATGTTTGCTAAAATCAATTAAAACTCAAAATACCCTTTTACTCCATCATTTACGTGTGTGAGTGTGTGTGTAGGTCCTTATTATAAAAATCAAAACCAAGAGACACGTTTTTCTTTCTAGTTTATTCTCTGGTACAAATTTACAATCCAATTTCACAACACATCACTTTAAAAGGTTCATAGACTTCTTTGTCTTTCACTCTCTTCGTTTTTGAATTTCTTCACTGTCACGGGTTTTTCCTCTTCTTCCTCACGTCCTTCTCGTCGTCTTTTCTTCTCTTTCTTCTCATTCTGGACGTGTCTGGGTTCTTCCTTTTCGGAGGGTATCTCTTCTTCCTGTTCGGAACCCATCTCTTTTGTCTGCTCCTGTTGTGTCTGAAGACCAATGTCATTTCTCTTGACAGTGATAACAGGTATCTTGACCGTTGTCTAATTTTTACGCCTGTCTTGCTTTGACGTTGTGGACATTCTGAAGACCAATGCCCTTTCTTCTGACAAATATAGCAAGTATCTTGACTTTTATATCGAAAGTAGGGGTAGTGGTCTGTCGGCTTCTCTGAAGAAAACCTTCGTATGACACCTCGCAAACCTCTGATCAGAAGTTCGATCTGTGTTGGCTCTTCCATCTTTCTGGTCAGATTGAGAGTGAAATGAATACTTTGAGGGACGACACTGATCCTTTATATAGGGAAGACACTGCCCTTACTTGATATATAGGGGACAATGACGTTTAAAATGTAGTCATTTGACCTTTTGCAATCACGGTGAAACGATCGCACCATTTCGTGAAGAAAGGAGAAGAAAGTAAGAGACACAAACGTGACCTATCGCCTAGCACAGTAGCTGAAGTCTTGGCTCAAACCCATGCCAGCGATTTTAAAGATGACATGAGTGAACCAGAATCCAGACCTAGAGAGTCTACACCAAACCAAAGTCCACCACCTGTAATGCCTGAAAAGTACTACCACATTCGAGAGACGGATAAACGCTCCTCTAGAAAACTTAGAACTACGGCTCACACGTACACGGTGAAGTTTAAAGATTTCAAGTCCGACGTACTGCTGGAGAAAGCAAAAGAGTTCATCACCGATTTGTGGGATTCTTTGTTATCCACACTGACACAGCAATGTCGAGCCAACGAAGACGATTGCTTGACACTTTCCATTTATCACGACAGTCTAAAGTCCCCCGTTTTGACACCTTTTAAAGTCATCGATAAGATTCAACACGTACAGTAATCCAACGACAAGATTCACATCACCGATGGAAAGGCGACACTGTACATGGCTCAAGATTGTCTTCCCAATGGGACCAGACGCAAAAAGGTGTTATTGGTTGACGACCTTCGTAGCACAAAAACGAGTCTCGTCCGAATTAACAATCCTCAAGACAAGATGTGTTTAGCCTGTGCACGGCAAAATGAAAAAGATCCTGGGACAACATTCGAAAATCGAACCAAGCCAAACAACAAAGAGAGGCAGAACTCCTGTTACAGCAAGCCGGCCTGTCCAAAGACACACCCTGCGGCATTTCTGAAATGCAAAAATTGCAAGACGTCTTGGCTCCACGCTACACCTTAAAAGTACACCGTCAAGAAGTGCGCGGAGCTCTGTTGTTTCGAGGCAAAACTTTCAAAGACGCAAAATACATTCAGGTCTATCATCACGATGAACATTACGATACCATTACCAGTATCACCGGATTCCTGGGATACAGTTATTATTGTGAGAAATGTGACTGTGGCGAGAACGTGTGATTAAAACTCAAATCGCCTTTTTCTGTGAAATCTTTGTGGTGTATTGTGTCATCGGTGCCGCCATGGTCAATATGAGTTTGCAACAAGGAGACAAGCAATTGTGGACTATTTTACTGAGTAGTTGCATCAGCCTAGCATGAGCATAGCTGCTCGGCTGTCTAATTCACCATAAAGGACTTTCCAAAGGAAACCAGATATAACTGTCTACTCTTCATCAACAGTCATACGTAGTACCATTTACTGTTACTTATGGTAACAGGCGCAAAATCTACAAATAGTCATAGGCAGTTTGCGAAGTAGGTGCTAAGGAAGATTGTTTGTCCGGTTAGAAAGGTCTATAAGCCTTGTAATGAAGTATATTTAGGAAATAAACAACTCCACTTTTAAAGGAGCAATGCATGGGTAAAAAATATCAGTGTCTCAGACTTTTATCTTCGAAAAGCTCCCAAGAGACTCCAATACTATTAAAGCAAATTTAATAACAAATTGTTATCTGAAACTTACATGCAATATTGGATCGTCATTTAGATCGACGTCGTTGTTGGAATTGCTCTTCTTACCGTCATTTACCCTTTTGTTGCTGAAGGAGTTGGGGTTTCCCTGTCTAAAATTTTCTGCTCGCGGAGAGGGGTGATGTAGAAATATTTGTTACCTATCCTTAAGTCTCCTTCCGGTATTAAAAAATAATAATGATAATGATCGTCGTCATCAGCAGCATTTTTAATACAAAACAATTGTCATCCACTTTCCATAATGTGCACACACATAAAAACATCAAAGCCTACTGTTGCAGCATTCTATTCCTTCCATATTCAGGGGGGAAGGCTTAGCATCTACTGTTGTTATAGGTCCATATATTTGTAATCAAAGAAAGAAGGAGAGAATGAGGCAGACCTGCTAGGTGATATATAGTATGTGGTACACACACCCATGTGAGTGGCAGTGAGAACTGGTTATAATTTAGAAGTATTATTATTATCTGTGACAGCCCCCACCCCTTTTAAAAATATCTTCTGCCATTAGATTGAAGCAGAACAAGCAATAAAACTAAAAAAAAAACTCAGTCTGAAACGCAGAACACAATATTAAATTCAGCCATGCAAGTAAATTACTCACAAATCAAATTTTTATGTCTTGTTCAGCTGAAATGAAGCATTAGGAAAATATTTAACCATGCTGATATATTTTCCTGAAACAAAGACAAATGAAACAATTATGGAATGTCAAACTAACGTACAACAACATAGAAAGCTGAAATATGTTCGTTGAAATAGACCAAAGAAATACTACTATTAATTTACATTCAAGTTAAGTTAATAAAAAAACAACAGATCTGCTGAGTCACTTTAGGAACACTAAATTTGTACAATTCTGGGACGGTCTCCACTCTTCTTGGTACAAGAAATATAATACTAAATGCGACATCAACCAGTGCCTTCACTGTTCGACTGGTTCCCGTAGTCGGTTTGAACGCCTCAGATCATTTTCAGGCTGAAGATTCTCAGTTTGGGTCAAAACTGTTGACTAAAAGACTGATTTTGTGGTATGTGAAGAGAAACAAAATCCTGAAGTGATTCGTGGGTAATGGATTTGGTTTCCAAACCTTTGTTGAAAACTGAATTGATATAAACCACCAGTAGAACTATTTAAGTTTAATAACCTATTCTCATTGTTTTGAAGAAGCGAATGAACGGGAAATTGAAGTGTACAGTGCCTCCTGAACATCAGATTATACAGCACATATCCTGCACTGGTATGCTTTGTAGTATGAAAAGCATGGATCAAAGGAGAGACATATAACTTCCAGTCAACGTTCTGGTTGTTCTCAAGAGTTCCGAACATGGCCAGTACAGTTTGGTTACAACGCTCCACCACTCCATTTTCAAGTGCATGGTACGGTGTTGTTCGGGCATTTCAACAAGAGCCAGCCTAAACAGTTCCTTTATTGGCGTGCTTTCAAAGTTTCATCCCTGATAATTGTCTGTCATGGAAATCCATAGCGTACAAAAATGTTTTCGAAAAAGTCTTTTGCAGTAGGTTTTGCAGTCTGGTTTTGAGTAGGTACTGCATTTGGACATTTCGTGAAATGGTGTCTCATAAGATATTTTCATAACCACTCTTGGACTTCACACCTGAAAGGAAATGTGGTCAGTTTCGTCTTTACGGCTGGAGAGTCCATTTGCATCTTTGCTGGTATTACCGCGGCGGCATATCAACTTGAAGTTGTAATTAACTGATGATACCATAAACCGATGGCTAGTTACATGTAGATTTGCATATGACAAAACATATGTCAGTTGATTATTATCAGTACGATCTTCAAATGTATTATCGTAAAGATAATCATGAAATTTGCAGAAGATTACAAACTTAAGTGTCACAAATTCACGTTTGTGAGCATGGTAGTCACGTTCGACGGGATGCAAGCCCTACTTGCATAGCCGATCACCCGTCCTTTTCCGTCTTGTACCTGGCAAAGAACGGCACCTAATCCGTCCTTTGACGCATATATATTGAGAATTAAATCAGCATATACGGGCACAAGGGGATTACACAACTTTTGCATTACAATTTCAAATGTTTTTTGTCGTGCATCATCCTAGATCCATTTAACCTTTGGTTTCTTTGACGATTCGGCCATCTTATTTGTGGAATGTCCCACTAAGAGATCAATAATGGGTTTAACAAGTTTGGAAGAATTTTTGACAAACCGTTTGTAATAACCTGAATATCATAGGAAGCATAGTAAGTCTGCGATGTTCTTGGGAACAGGCCAAGTAGTCAAAGCTTCGACTCTTTTTCAGGGTCTGTGTGAATGCCTTCCCGTGAGACAATGCAACCCAAATAAGAAATTTGCCTCATAAAAACGGATATTTTGATGGTTTCAATTTTAGACCGTATTGCCCCAAAGGATGAACCACCGCTACCAGTTTAGATAAATGTTCTTCCAATGTTTTTGAAAATTTGAAATATGTACAAAAAGTATGAGACAGTCTTTTAAATTGAGCTATCCATAAGACATTGACATGTTGCTTCTCCATTAGTGGGTCCAAATCGCATACGATTGCATTTATATAAGCCTAGGTTACCTACTGAAAATCAAGTCTTATTCTTGTCCTCTTCTGCTATCTGTACCTGCCAATAGCCGGACACAAATCCAACGTGAAGTACTTCTCACTCAACAGGCAGTCAACACAGTCATCGTACATAGGTAACATGTACACGTCTCCCAGGGTATCATGCTTAGAATTCACATGCAATTAGCATATGAATAAACTAGAAAAACTACAATACCACCACAAAATGATGAAACAACAAGGAATCATTTATTAATGACAATCAAACTTGAACTACAATATTCATATGTGTGTGTGTGTGTGTGTGTGTGTGTGTGTGTGTGTGTGTGTGTGTTTGTGTGTGCTCTGACAATTTTACCAGATCAACAATGTTATTTAAAAAAACTTTCACGTAAGTATTATCTGAAAAGAGAATACTATTAAATTAGTTCTATTAAAACTCATCGCTGTTCAGTCAATTATGCATATAAGAGCATAAAATAATATTTAATTATAGTTCAATCAAAACTCACCGCTGTCTTTTTAATGTTCACAAGAATAAACATGAGGATTCCCAGTAAATGGCAAAACTTACTAGTGAGGGAGATTCCCAGTGAATAGTAAAATATTCAAAATTATTAATTAGAGTGATTCATGGTACAAATTTTGTAAACATCACTGCTTTTGTATTTCATAATTAACATGAGAAATACGTTTATTATTTAATTGGTATATGTACATGTGCATTGATTTAACTTTCAGGGTTATGTGCGCCATCTAGTTGGAAGAAAATGAGAGATGAAATATGAACTCGAATTTGCAAACCACATTTGAAACTTTGAAATCAGTAAAAAATGTATTTTGCATACTCTCAGCGTATTGGAATACACATTGCTGCAACATTTTAGATCAAAGGTTTATTTTATGTGCCCATTTTAATTTTTTCTTTTAATTGAAATGCAAAGGTAACTTAAGAAAATCTATCTTAAAGTAAAAAGCACGAAAAAGGGAGATGTTATTTCATTCGGTGCTGGAAAGTATTGAATCTTCATTTAAAATAGGAACATTAGGGTGGGGGCGGGACTAGATCCTGTTTCGTTCGGACTGGAGGCATGTAATGCTTCTCTAAATTCTACAAAATCAGCAATGTTCATTATTTTAATGAAACAAAAAAAAAAAACATATTCTTAAAAATGAACCCCACTATCATAACAAACAAGGCTCCCAACCCAACCTCCACCAAAAAAGTTAACCTAATTAGATTTCCTTGCACCAAAAACAATGTAATTAAAATAAAATAACATGCAATTGACTTTTCTTGTAAAAAATATTGAACATGTACTTGCTATTTTGGCACATTCACTGTGAAATTCATTTTAGTTTTCTCTGTAACTGTTTCTTTTCTCCCGCTGTAATGGCACTTTTCTACTTTCTTCGATTTTTATTATCTATTTCTTTCATTTTCCATATCATTATTTATCCCTTTCATTTGTCAAGTTTTGCAACTGTTTATGCATTGCACACGTGTATTTAGCAAGAATGTATCTTCAGTGATGATTGTTCAATTATCCTGTCAGTTCAAATTCAATTATTTTCTGATGTCACATGAAACGTCTGCTTACATTACATCTTTCAATATCTGTACATCTAGAAATCGTGAAAGGTGTACTGGATAGGAAAGGAAACTCAACAGCTTCCACCTGAGATGCCTGCGGCGCATTCTGCGCATCCAGTGGCGGGACAAAGTACTCAACACAGAGGTTCTGGAACGCACCAGCATGAACAGCATGTTCTCCGTTCTCAGCGACAGGCGCCTTCGCTGGCTCTGCCACGTTAAGAGAATGGACCCAGGCCGCATTCCCAAGGTCTGCTATACGGCGAGCTAGCAGAAGGCGCACGACTGACTGGACGGCCACGTCTGCGTTACAAAGATGTCTGCAAGAAGGACATGAAGACGGCCAACATCAACGTCAACGACTGGGAGAGCTGTGCTGACGACTGTTCCGCCTGGCGCCTTGCTGTCAGACAGGGAGTTCAGAAAGCCAAGGAAGCGAGAAATAAACCTCGCTACAAAGAGAGCCAGGAGGAAGGCGAAACAACAACAGCCTCAACAAGCATCAACGTTTACCTGCAGCAAGTGCAACAGAGACTTTCACTCTAGGGTCGGACTCTTTAGCCACTCGCGAAGGTGCAGATAGGACACCCGACCGGAAGCTAAACCATCGTCTCCCGAAGACGGACGGATGCCGACGACGACGACTTATGATTTTGTTCGCTTTTTAGGATGTAGTTGGAATATACCCCATAGTATTCCAGTTTGCAAAAGGATGGATCTATCCTGATTTTAAATATTTTCTAGGGAAAGCCGGGAAGGTGTCCAGAAATCTGACGTTTTACTGATTTCAAGGAAAAATGTTCCCAATGTGTGAGTTGTAAAGTAACAAAATATGTCAACATCGATTACTTCGTTAAAACGTAAGCTTATATTCTTTTTTTATTTTGAGAAAATTCTTCTAAACTGTCCTCAGAAGTAAGTTAAATATTTTTACCTACATCCCGTCCTGGAGATCCCTAACTTTGACATTATTTTAATACATCTTTTAATGTTTTGTTCTTTAAGTATTTCTCTTAATACGTCTGCTTTTTTGTTTGTACAAGGACAAGCGTAGTCTGAAATAAATATTTATTACTCTCACAATTTATTTATGTCCGTTTATAACCAATTATTTAATTCAGTGAATATTTATTTTATTTATTGTGTGACCTACGTAACTTGTTTCCACATTTAACTGACACTTTTTTAGGCAATTGGATTATCGGGGTAATCACAAAGAGATCCTAAATATTGCATGTGGAGTCACGTAAAAGGAAATACAATCAATTACAGAATACATTATGCTGAATATTGTATAATTTTTGTTGTTATGAACAAGTTAACACAACGGCGGTATAAAACTGGTACTTTTATTTTGAATAATTTGCTTAGTTTCTTTACTCCATTCCAACTTATGAAATATTCCAAACCTATGTACAATTTTGCCATTCTTATTGTTGACAGTGCTACAGCAATTTATATACTGTTATGCATATTTAATTTACATTGTATAATTGACCTTTGTCCATAAATAAGGAGAGAGACTTTGCATACATGACTATTGTTATGTTTTCGCCTACCTGATATTTTTCTGATGAACCCAAGAAGTAAATGAAATGTTTACTTTGATTTGAGTTCAAGACTTGGTTTTCCCTTGGAAATGCTATTGTGTGTTAGGTCAAGTGGAGTATTATATAAATGATTTGGCAAACAATTATTAATTCCTGTTTCATATCAGTCATTGGGAATGTATGATCAGAGACTGTAGTCGTCTTCAGATATAATTCTAGAGGCTGTTATGTAAACCATTTATTATTACTACCAACGTGCTCATTAACTGGATTTAAAATTATTTTGGGATTTAAAAAAAAATTCATTCAAGACTATTGGCATATCAGTACATTAAAGCCTACTGGCACATCAGCACACTCAGGACTATAGGAATTCATTCTGAACATTCCATACTGTTGGAACTGTGATAGAGCATTTATAATTATTTGGCAGTTAATTTACTATGCTGCAAGTGTTCGAACCCTGGCCGAGTCACACCAAAGACTAATAAAAATGGTACTAGCAGCTTCCTCGCTAGGCGCTCAGCATTAAGAGGTTAGTGTTAGGACTGGTTGGCCTGGATTCAGGATAAAGTGACTGGGCGGGACATAATGATATATGTATGCGACATGATGCCCCAGTGCTAGACATCACTATAAACTGTCAAACTGCAGACATCGTAGCGATATGACTGAAAAATTGTTAAAGTTATGTTAAAAATCCAAATCACACACACACACACACACACACAAACACACACACACACACACACACACACACACACTTTGTATTAATGGGAAATAACTTTTTTGTTGCATTTTACTTACTCTTGTTGGCTTAACTTCTTGCTGTTACATAGTTTAATACCATAAAGTCGTAACAGATTAAAGAACACGTCCGGAACCTGAATTTCTTTCAAACATTTTAGACATATTAAAATTTGTCTCAGAAACTTAATTTGACTTTGTTTCTGCAATTTCATTCTCCCCAGTGAAGATTCCAATTTCAAACATTTGAGAAATCTTTAGTGAAACCAGCAACCATTCACAATGGCACGTAAAGTGCAGAGTGCTGTTGTGAGTCCTACCCTGGACAAGCTAGACTTAATTAAAAACGATGCGTTACTTGAGCTTGCTAAAGATTATTAACTCTCTAAAAGCGAAAGATTCTGTAACAAAGCATACGATAAAGAATATTTTGATTCAGTATTTGGTGGAAAATTTCTTATGGAAATTATGTTTGAATTTGCCATCTAACGTGTCATTTGATGATTTAAATATTATGTCCCCGACAATATCTTCCTACATTTTGTGATTGCTGATCTAACATTTTTGTTTTTATAGTTGGCATCACTTGGGCAATTTTTTCCTTGTTCTTAGGTTGCATCTCGTCGTAAAACAGTAGTTGTCATTTTAAATCTTCAGGATTTATGTCAAAATGTCAACTTCCTTTCCTTTTTTTTTTTTTTTTTTTTTTTTTTTTTTTTTTTTTTTTTTTTT
>JAECUM010019701.1:0-11947 GCA_016617855.1 Megalonaias nervosa
GATTTTATGGGGGTTTCTTTTGCTGTACAGAAATTTATTTTGCATGGTTTGTTTTGAAGGATATTTTTGAACAAATTATTATTTGTGTTACGAATGTATGTTTTTAATCCAAGTAACAGAAAAGAGCTAAAACCAACAAGTTTTGTTAAATTCAACAAATAATTATTTTCCATAGAATACTATGAAAATTTTAAAGGAATTTAACAGATTTGTGAATTAAATCCCAAACAGTCCTAAAAGTTATATTGCACGTCCAAAAGTATGAGTGTTCTGAATGAGTTCCGGTGTTGTTCCGAATAAATCCCAATCTTGAATGTGCTGATGTGCCATTGGTCTTAATGTGATCTTGTGCTAACAATCTTGATATATCGCGATAATATAATCTAAAATGTCCTTGAATGAATCTATAATAATTCCAAAATAATATTTAGTAATTTTGTAATTCCAATGAATAATTGTAGGACAGAAAAGTCCTCTAGTTGGTAGCACATACAAGAACATTTTGTAATTCCAACGAATAATTGTAGGACAGAAAAGTCCTCTAGTTGGTAGCACATACAAGAACATTTTGTAATTCCAGTGAATAACTGTAGGACAGAAAAGTCCTCTAGTTGGTAGCACATACAAGAACATTTTGTAATTCCAATAAATAATTGTAGGACAGAAAAGTCCTCTAGTTGGTAGCACATACAAGAACATTTTGTAATTCCAATGAATAAATGTAGGACAGAAAAGTCCTCTAGTTGGTAGCACATACAAGAACATTTTGCAAGGACATAATGATTATAAATGAAGCAGACATAACAGGAAAAAATGGAATTACAAAAGGGATAGGTAACTATTACCTTTGTTGCCTTGTAAGTGTATACATATTCCGCAAGAAACACGGTGATGAAATAAAGCTGAATGGAAGAACTTAGCATATGTACATAAACACAAATACTGATAGGAGGCGAACATGAAATATACGTATGTATATCAAGTATGAAAAATATAAATGGAGAGTATGGCAAGATGATTCTGGCATCAGATTTCACACTTGTAGCCTGTTCAATACTAGACGAATTAAGGTTGTTAAATGTTTAATAGTCGTGGTATATCAACTAATTATTATAGACCCAGATGTTCTGACCCCTATCAAAATACGTATTCCAGTAGCAGTAATACAAAACAAACGTTTAAGATGCATTATGTTACTAACTGTGCAAGTATCTAATGCTATTTATTTGATTACTTGTAAAAATAAGTGTTGGACAACCCGTCATCAAATATCTAGCAAACCTAGAACTGACATAATCTGATGTCTCCACGCTCGTTCATGACGGCTTCCATAATTTTCAAGATTGTTGTTGATAATTGTTATGGATTTAACTCCATGTTTCAGCACATGATAGGCTATACATGGTGGCGAGTACATCTGGTGGAGGAAGAACCCGGGAGAACCCCGGGAAGAACAACCTACCCACGGGAAGCTAATGGCAAGCTTATTCACATACCCACATTGAATCGAATCCACGCGTTCATAGGCGAGATGTCAGTGATCTGTAAATGAGAGCGCCTTTGACCATTCGGCCACCCGGAGTCCCAAAACATTTTTTTTTTTTATATAAGGTAATTGATATTGTTCATTAGGAATTCAATGTCTGCTACGAAAACTCATTTTACTCACCGTCCAGATAAGATCTATCCAATAGGTTTAAATTCTAAAATTACATATGAATGTAATAAATATATTGTACTTGGTCCCTTCTGTTGTTATTGGTGTGGACCAAAAACACATTTCATTAACTTGTAACCTATACAACGCAGCTGTTTTTTTTTTGTTTTGTGTTTTCTTTTTTTTGTTTTTGTTTTTTTATCATAAAACTGTATTATGTTACGACTCGATGGTCTTAATCTAAGTAACAGAAAAGAGCGAAAACCAAACAAGTTTTGTAAAATTCAACAAATAAATAATTAATAAGAATACAAAGAGAGCACATAAAAGGAATTAGCAGAATCGTGAATTAACTCCTAAATAGTTGTAAAAGTTCTATCACACTTCCAAAAGTATAGAGTGTTCCGAATGAATTCCAGTCTTGAATGTGCTGATGTACCAATCGTCTTATATGTGCTGATGTGCTAACAATCTTGATGTATCACAATGATATAATCTAAAATGTAATTGAATGAATTCATAATAATCTAAAATAGCAATTTAGTCCTAAAGTCAAAGAGAATTTTCTAATTCCAATGAATACTTTAAGTAAATAAATAAATCCTCTCCAATTAAAACTGAACAGAAATAAAAGACCGATTCCACTACAAATGTTAAGATAGGAGTGAATAAATTCCGATGTAAACAACTTTGTATACCTCTCCACCTGACCTATGTCGCAATAATCATTTTCTAAAATTACTATGCCATCTTAAAGGATTCTTCCATCAAAATCGTAAACAATATCAGGTATGTTTACTAAAATTTAGCACGCTACCTGGGAAAGGGCAGGTAGTCCATGTTTTTCCGAGGGGAATACCAATGTCCTGAACTGAAACACGAGTAAACATATTTATCTACATGCAATAACGGCCTTAGCGAGGTGAGAAAGGTGAGATCTCACCGGGTCCGCATGCTGGAGGGAGGGCGAAATATTTTTACATTTATTCTTATTAAATCTGCCTTTTAAATTACAAGTTTTTGTTTTACGTTCAATACAGAGATAATTCTTACGCAAATAAAACAAACCTGTATTTTTCTATGAATATTTCACAGAATATATTCAGTGATATAGAAATTAGACTTTGGGGCCTTTGTCCTCATTTTGCACCAGGTCCGCACAGACCTTAAACCGCCGCTGCTGCAAGTAATAATTATCTGAAAATGTAATCTACAATCATACACAACAAGTAACTATGTAATATATTGTTTACCCCACCCACCCCCAAAAATGGCATTACTCAGGTAGGACCAAATTCCTACCCTAAATTACGGACTAAGATCAATCCCGCAATACAATTAAATTTACATAACAACTATCCGATTCATATGTATGTATGTATGTATGTATGTATGTATGTATGTATGTATGTATGTATGTATGTATGTATGTATATATTGTAACGGCCGAGCCAGGTCCTGATAATACTACATTGGATTACGGCACCAGGGATGAATATGCTTCTTATCAGCTGACTAAGAGGGGAGAATGGAGTAAACTCGAACTTTTTATTTCTTTTCAACCATAACACAAGATGATTCATTTATTAAGAAACCTTGAATAAAGTCAGTTCATAACCACGACAGTCTTGTTGTTTGTATACAAGGCCAGAATACTATCATTGTCTTGAGGTACAGTTTTGTATATTACAATCTCACACAAGGTCAGGGTATATTTTAGCACCACACTGTTAACTCATTGTATTAATCTATATTTTGATGAATGAAAACTGTATAAGATATACTATATTTGGATTCAGTTGAAATAAATTTGACTACAGGAGCGAAAATATGACTTGATTGTAATATGTGAAATGTAAAATCTGCGAGGAAAACCTTTGCTTGACTTTACACTTCAACAATGGCATGATACTTGTTTGAATTGAATTGATATATTGGCTCTCAAGTCGGTGAGGACAACACTCACAATGACTTAGAAAACTAGATAATTATTAAATAGAAACATAAGTAAATTATATTTTTATAGATTGCTAGATTAATCAAGTATTGTTGAATTGAATTTAGAATATCAAGTCGGTGAGGAAAAGCACTCACAATGACTTCGACAACAAGCAAATTATAAAATAAAAACATAAATAAAATATGTTTTATAGATTGCTAGATTAATCATGTATTGTTGAACTGAATTTAGAATGTCAAGTCGGTGAGAAAAACGTTCACAATGACTTGGACATTCTATTTCCCTGAGAATATTTTCGAACCTAAAATTTAAGAAAAGGAATTATATATTTGCAGCGTAAAGAAATTTCTCTTTATGCATTAAGCTTCATAAAAATGATTAAATAAAGAAATTGAATACATAAATAAATAAAAGTATTTGTCTCTGAGGACAACACTCACTTGACCATATAACGCTTACAACAAATGATATAATAATATGTAGTTCTCTTGTAAAAATTAATTAAAAATTAACAGAATTTATTTAATTTAGAAGAGAGAAAGGAATGTAAAAAAATCCTTAAATAAATATTGCTTTGTGCTTAAATAAACCTGAAGCAAAACTTTACTGTCCAAAATATTGTCTAAAGTTACATAATTCTATAAAGAACTAAAAAAAAACAAAAATAAAACTCACAATAACTGTGATGTCCTAGTTTTAGAGCTGCTAGCTGACTGATTCTCCACATGCAGCCCACAACGCCTAATATACTCCTGACAAAACCCACAAAACCCACAACCAACAGAACCCATAAAACCCACAGATCCAACAAAGCCCACAACCAACAGAGCCCACAAAACCCAAAGATCCAACCACAGAACCCACAAAACACGTAATTTTTCACAATGATTATATAACGAAAATACCAAATTGATATTCTACATATTACTAGATTACGATTGTATTGCCCAAAGGATAAAATCAGTTCGTCTTTCGCGGCACGTACCGTGTTATGCTGTCACTCATTGCAATGGTTCGGAACCTGTGTTAAGTTATGCACTCTTACAATATGAGCGAGGTAAGACCGCATGACAAGGGAAGTCGGCGTGTGCTTGTACCAAAGAAATAAAGTGTGTGTGTGTGTGTGTGTGTGTGTGTGTGTGTGATTTAGATTTTTAACGTAGCTTTAACAATTTTTCAGTCATATCGCTACGATGTCTGCAGTGTGACAGTTTACAGTGGTGTTTATCACTGGGGCATCATGCCGCAGACATGTAGCATGATGTCCCACCCAGTCATATTATCCTGACACCAGGCCAACCAGTCCTAACACTAACCTCTTAATGCTGAGCGCCAAGCGAGGCAGCTGTTAGTACCATTTTTGAAAGTCTTTGGTATGACTCGGCCTGGGTTAGAACCCGCGACCTGCCGCATCCGAGGCGGACGCTCTACCAGAAATAAAGAGAAAACCAAACTTAAATGCAATTGACATATACAAATTAAACAACGGGGGTTGTAAAGACATTGAGTATGTATCGTACAGTCTTAAACGGTTAACTAGAAATAGTCATTAGTCAAATTATCAAGGATTCCAGCCGAACGGCATTAATACTCCCTATTTTCGCTAGGTCAAAACATGTAGATTATGCCAGCTAACAATTATTCGAAGAAGTAAATAAAACATAGACTCATAGAAAATATTAATGTTAACTCATTTGAGAAATTCGTCGTAATGCTCTGCGGATTGTTTGACAGACTGATATATGTGGTGCTCACAAAAGCAACTGCCATCGTATAGTGTTATATTTAATTTCAAATTGATTTTCCTTTTTTTCTTCCATCAATTCTAACCAATAACAATTGCTGCTGCAACTACCGACTGCTACCATCATCATCACACTCACTGTCATGACCAAAATACTACCACTTCTACTACGACTGCTACTAGTAGTACAGTTCCAAAGTTTATAGAATAATTGTTGAATAAAAGACTAATCCCTTGTACAGATTTTGGTAGGTAGTCCCTTTGCAATATACAATTTATTTTGCCTGTCAACCATTCAATTATGGAAAGATCTCGGTTTATCATTGTCGTGTTTTGAGATACCAAGAACAGATAGACAGACAGAGAGACGACAACGGACGATTCATCATTTTCATATATCCAAATAAATTATGGTGGGCAATGGGCCGTATGGAGTAAGCGTTTTTCTAAATATTAACCAAAATGGAGGATAATAGTGTGATCTTTTAAGGGTCCCACACGCAGATAGTATTAATTTTAAAAGTGTAGAGTTTCAAACGAGATAAACTGAGGGTAGATTTACATGGTGTTCTGTGGGCAATGTGAATTTATCACAGTAGAATACATATGCATTTCTAAGGCCCGTATGGAAAACATTAAAAGTTAACTTCAACAATTATTAGACCGTAAAATGTATGGTTGGTTTAAAAAAACAATATGAAATATTGCTAGACCAATCATAATTGTTGGGCATTACCATCTCGTATAGTGATACCAGAACATAAAGTAATCAAAATTTTCAACAAAAAAATTAAAAACAAATGCTGGACTCTATGATGTTATTTCACAAGAAAAAGGTACAGACTCAGACCAGTCAGACTATGCAGAAAATGAGTGCCAGTGCGTCCCTTGTACCATGATGTCAGAAAGCACAAACCTCGGAGAAGACCATCTTCTCGTTGGAGTTATCCTGACTTCATAAGGCACTTCATTCGATCATATAATAACTTTCTCAAATGTGTCTCTTTGTTGGCATGCCTTGTATTTTGCGCGAACATTTAAAACCATTTTTTACTCGCGACCTTAAACTTAGTTTGATATCTCAGTTTCCTTTACTGTATTTTGTATAGCATCTGCTGGCCTTTATGGACAACTAGGTGTTTTTCAGTTACACACACACACACACACACACAGAGCAGATATATTTAGCACGTCTCAGTTTCTAACATTATAAATTTCTTTGTTTACTCATTTTCTGCATAATCTGACTGGTCTAGTGATTTTAATTTGTGAAACATTACCCAGGGATCCAGTATTTATTTAATTGAGCTTTTTCATTTTCTTGTATCTGATACGGGATATAAAACACAAAAATAGTGGTATAGAAATTTCCATTATGTGTTCTTCTTTGCTTCAGCTCTTTGATCTTCTTGAACAGGCTTATTATGTTTTTCTCTCGTATCTTTTCATCTAGGTGGTATTATTGTACTTTCACAACACTGTGGTAAATGTTTATAAGTATCTACCTGGGGTTTTGTAATGAGAGTCATGTCTTAATATACACCAATATTCAAACTCCTTGTTTTTCTTGCATCCTAAGAATCTCAAACTAAAGTGAATTATGCACCTCAGAACAATATTTGTTATAGTTTTGAACATCTTCAGCATCTTACATTTTGTAAAAGACAAAATCTGCATTTTCTAAATCTTTGACAACAGGTAGACATTAATCATAAAACGCAGTCAACAATTGTACTTTCATGTGCACGTGGGGTGTGTGGGAAGAATAACCATTTTTATAACAAATATAATACTCTTTCCTTCAAACGGAAATAGTGTAGTCAAGATCACCCATTACTAAAGTGTTCGACAACATAAAATATTAAGAAGCCAATGAACCTATATGAAATATTTGGTAATTCGAACTAACAAAAACTAATAAACATAGTTTAATATAGTTTTCTGAACTGTCCCTATCCGTGTCTGCTGGTTTGAGGTGAAGAAGTGCAACAGTTCTGTTTTATATCTATCCGAAATGTTTATGAAGGACTTATATGTAGTAAAAAGAGGTCTATTTTATCTGCATCAGGTAATATTATTAGATGTATTTTGCAAACCGATGACTTTGATTTGCAAGGCATGCTTCGCCTCTGCAAGGGAACATAAATTAAACAGAGATATTCTCCTTAGATTAGAGTCAGAAATGTTGTACACATTAGGTCTTTGAAATAAAACTAAAACACAAACTTGATATTTGAAAATCGTTATGGTTATAGACAGAACTAAATCCATCTATAATATTATTATGCCCTGTTCATAGGGTTACTTTACAATGACCATGTATTGGTAACTCTGGGTCTAGAAACCAGCCAAAGGTCTACCTTACAATGACCATGATTAGATAACACGGTCTAGAAACCATCCAAAGGGCTAGCTTGTTTCAATCATTGTTGAAAGGCAGTCAAGTGCTATTTTCAACATCTATCATTTTATAAGAATCTGTTCTTGCATATCTAACCGGATTTTCGTCCGCCATAAAGTTGCTAATATAGAATATATCATTACGATTAAATTAAAGTCATTAGGAACACCCTCGTCCCTTTCAGATGCGAGTCGAAAATTTCGACTATCTGAAAGAGACTCGAACGTAATCGTAGTGATACTTTCTAAACTGGTACGTTCTTGGCGGACGAACATCTGACTAGATGTGCGAAGAATAGTCTTATAGACCATTCTCAGAATGTATTCATGTATTCATGTGACCCTGGGTCAACGAATCCAAAACGAGGCTAAGCTAGGTACCGGTTTCATTTTACCTCGCAACCATGGCTGCTACGATGAAGCAAACGGGTCTAAAACACCGTCCCTTGACAAGGCATTCATTTCCATCTTTATAAACTGAAAATTAAAGAGAAAATTATTTTAATAAACAGATTAACAGAATATCCCATACATAAAATGACAAAATTTTATATTGTTTAGACACGATTCTTCCCTATTATGTTTACTTTATCTAATGTCTGCATTTACATATTGGGTGTAAAAATTCATCCATCTACCAACACCACAAAAATAATATTAATTATAATCAATGAAGAAGTTCACATAAATAAGGGACCAGTTTGTATATATATATATATGAATGGCTCTCAAACAGCTTTGAACAAATAATCCTGCTGTTTTTTGGTAAATATATAACTGCCAGTCTGTTATTGAAACAAAAAGAAAATGTGTTCGTATGAATAAAATCGTATATCCATATTGTCAGGTGACAAATGAATCAGAAAAGAAAAAATATGTCATTTAAAAGGAAAATCCCAGTCCCTCCCACCCCCCAGGTACTAAAAGCAGCAAGCACCATAACAACAGCCAGGTTGTGCACTTCTTATAAAAATTAAAATGCAAGCATACCGACATGTACCGAAAACTATTTAAAGCACACCACACAGTCTCTACTGGTTTGGGGGGCGTGGTTGGTTAAAAGGGCAGTTTGTGTCACTATGCACATTTTGTAAATGTTTTATTCTGACCGCGTGTTTGACCACAGTATTGATTGATCATAGCTGTACATTAAACCATACCTAATCAGAAACAAAATTCATGCTTTAAATAGTTTCTTTTCTCTATCGTTAACTTGTATTTTGTGTGCTGTAGCCTAGAGAAAAAGGACACTCAAGATTGGATGTAAATCAACTTACGTTTAAAGAATGGACATATCCCTCACTGTAATACTTGAATCCTTTTGTCATATGTTCCTTCCCTGACCTGCTGGAGACACCCGTGATGAAATTCTCAACGAATGCAAAAGAAATATCTGGCAAACAGCTCAGATCATTACTCGATGTACAGTAGGACGCCATATTTTTTTCTCGATCTGCCTAGCTTAGCCTCGTTTTCGCGATACATTAATATTCATGAGGATCTCATTAAGAATGATCTATAGCATGATAGGTTTTGAAAGTAACACTCGACGACGCGCCAATAATCAACGAAATACCACCACATTTAATTTCAATGATATTCATGCATCTGTGTAACAAACAAATTGAAGGAATCATTCGGTTTCAGTTCTCTGCAACTATTATTTGCGTTGTTGTAATTTATTACACGTCATCTATTCATTGTGACGTTATGAAGCTATTGTGACATATTAAGAACCCCTTCGAGGGCATTTCAAAACGGTCATAATTTACATTCAATGTGTTTTTCTAGCATGCGATGGAAAGGGTCGAGGACGTTAAGACTGACCTGAGAGTCTCTCTCAGAGAGTCGGAGTTATTTAACTCGCATAGGAAGAAGACGATGTTCTGACTGCCCATCAATGTCACATAAGACTACTTTTATTAGCGTAAAACCTGACATCGCGAGAAGCTGAAGGAGGTGTAACAAAACTCACGATATTTGATACTTTAGAAGCTATTTTTGAAAAGTAATACTGCTGTCGTTGTTATAGTTGAAAGTGCGTACATTGCAGAATAGAGTGTTTATTGTAATAAATTTGGAGTATGCGCTATATGCATGTAACTTTCCCTTTTCAGTATTTATTAGATTTGCGTGATTTCTAGTTTGATTATGGTAAGTCGGTGTTGGGGAAATAGTTCTCAGCCCGAATAATTAGCCAGTTGCTAGGGGAAAACGTCACACAGTGCAGTGTTGATGAGATTTCACGATGGCATGGTTTAATTTCCTAGTGAGTTCAGGCCAGATCCGCATAAGCGTCTATGAGCCAAGTAGTTCCTGTTAAAATCTAATTGTGTGGATTGATTGTGTGACTCCATGTGCAGTATTTGTGATAGGGACTGGTAAAATGTACAATGGAATAAGTGAGAAGGGACTGTTCCGTTATCTGGAAACGCCTTGTTGCTATGATGATAAATATGGTGTAGACTTATAGGTGAAATGAGGCTTAAAGTCACGATTTGACTGACCTAGGGTAGCGTAGGGAAAATAGTTCCCTGTATTTGGTATTTGAGTTGTATATTTTCACAGCGTGAAATACTAGCGCTACGTTACGGAAATGTAATAGAGAAAATTTGCAGTTGTGAGTATGCCAGGCAATTGAGAAGTTGTGATGTAAATGTGTAGTTGTGATATTTGTGGTCATGCATTGATTAGAGGAAAATTATTTATAGACTGGGTGCGTTGGAATTTCCAGTTTACAACAGTAGCTGTTGAGAAGTCCTTGGAAATCAGGGGTAAACAAGTGACTTCTAGCGGGATTCAGGCTAGGGTTGAATTCGCTCGGTAAAAAGACCCATTAGGTTGATTTCATTATTAACCGAGTCAACAGCACGGTTTCAATCTCGCTGAAAAGAACATGAAATCGCAAAAGCTGGTAGAACTGCAAATTGAAATGACCGAGACGCCTTTTTATGCAATTTAAAGTTAATTTTTATACCAAAACCCAGAGACTCCTACTTAAAATGAAAATAATATGCTTAGATAACGTTAACACGTGATTACGTACAGAAATGTTAATGTTTCATCGACGAAATTCATGACGGTACTAGAAATTCGCTGCCATGAAAATTTTACCGACAACACAGCGTAACAGCTCAACTTTGTCCATTGCGATAATGTGACATCTGAAAATAGCATGTTACTACTATTATGTGACGTCACAAAATAAGTAAACGTGAATGGGATTCATTAATTGTGAATTTTACCATGAGGAAGGTCTTTCAAATTAAACTGCGCGGAGAGAACAACATTCATTTCTAAAGTATAACAAATTCCTTTTGATCTCAATTTACTAATGGTGTACGAAATAATATTTGTCTCTTCATTTGGTTTAAATTATATGGTTGAAAGTTTATTGATTTTTTTTATTTATTTTAAAATCTTTTTGTGTACTCATTGTTTTTACGGGCCGACTCGTTAGTACATTTCCCACTGCAAAACTAATTGTCCACACGAATATGTTACAGTACAAATTCAATAGCCCATACATACCGCAACAAAGCAGTATGATTCAACATTAACGAAGCAATAAGATCGGAAACGATGCAGCAAGTTCATTCATTTCATATTAAGGATCCGCATGTAAATCACATTTATGTTGCATGTAAAGCCTCATATCCGTTCAGTCATTACAGGCTAAGGCATGCAAATTACATTTGCAGGGCATGTAATATGCTCGTGTTGTTAGAATTGTTCATTACTTTTCCTCCCATGGGATTGATTTTCTTCGTCTAATAGCTCCTTTTGTCAGACTGGATCACCGAGCATGAATGAGCAGAAAAATGAAAAAAGATGTGAATTACTTCTAATCTTTGCCAACACAAGTGCGTCAAGTTCTTCGGATGAATCAGTAGTTAAGATTGTTATTTTCAAATCACTACAGGTCTAACTCTGCATTATTGTTTTTCAATATTAACAAACTACTCTGTCAAAGGAAAACAAAAATCAACGCTTTAAAATGTCATGATAGATTTCATTTTAGTTACACGGAATAGAAGATACCTGAAACAAATTAACTCTGCTACAGGTCTGAGATGAGATCATTCTCCGCTTAAAATCTTGCCTCTCTCTCTCTCTCTCTCTCTCTCTCTCTCTCTCTCTCTCTCACACACACACACACACACACACACACACACACACACACATA